>MJUU01048053.1:199137-239432 GCA_002080025.1 Modiolus philippinarum | reverse complement strand
TTTTTTTTAATTATGTTGTAAATAAATGATTTAATCTTGGCCCAAGTGAAAATAAAAATATATTTTAACCTTACTAGTCATGAAAATAAATCATTTGATTTTGTTTTGAAGAAACAATGTTTTGTTGCAGATGTAAATGAATAATTTGATATGTAATTCGATGAAAAAATCAATAATTTATTCGAGATTTTCATGAAAATAAATAATTTTCAGGACAAAATCGCCCAAGGTCGTCCCCTTCGATCATCCTTTATAGCAAAGAAGGCGGTGTATTTTTATGAGGTTTTCCATATTGCTGTCGAAACTGAAATTATCCCGAGTACAAATACGTCTTTAGATTATAATTAAATTGCGCAAAAATTGTTTGTTAAATTGACGATATCTTTCGAAATATGACTTTAAACATGTATCTATGAAGACAGTGTATTTATGTGAGCATCATGAAAACGGGAATGAAAAGAACAGTGGAATATATTTCTGCGGAATAAGCAATGATGTAAAAAGGGGGCATGTTTTATATAACACAAAACTGTGTTGTGTAGCATTTCATGACAACATTACCTGAACGACGTTCGTATCATAATATTGAATCCAAAAATGTGCCCTGTACGTGAATCGGGTGTCCAGGTGTTTTATAAAAATGTTTTTGTTTTCAATAGACCAAAAGACCTGTCCGCAGACTTTATTATTAACTATACCATAAACGATTTCTAAGATTTGAATACAAAATGTATATTGTACGGACTCATAGTCTAATACATGTACTGATTATGCATGTGCAAGGTTTATCGTCAAAATTATTCTCCCTCTTTCTCTCTATTTTTGTATAATGTATTTTCTTTGAAATTTTTGTATTTTCTTTGAACTATATTATATTCCCTTTTTTTACAACTCAACAGGAAAACCTCTTTTTTACAAGTCAACAGGGAAAACCAAATAGCAGTGCTCTGTACTTTGATTTATACTGGTCAAAACAGTGAAACGAATTAAAAGGTATTAAATGACGTAATGAACAAACAAAATAAAATATCTCATATAGACGAATCCATAAGGAGAGAATGGTCCAAGAGTTGGAGCACCCTTTTCTGGACATATTTTAAAACATACAAAACAATAAATTGCTTTTAGAGGGCGTTTATTGTAAATTAGGCATGAGCTAGTTAACGTTAATTGTACTAATAACCGCCACGATGGTATTGAAGGAGTAAACGAGAGTGCTTGTCGTGGTTCATAAAAAGATCTATATTGAAAAATATGTCTCTGTTTCTATGTAATTAAAATTACATAGAATTAAATTAAAGCGGTGGACAGGGAGAAAGGAGATAGGGACGGGAAAACGGATCAAAGGGAGAAGAAAGAGTGAAAAACTAAAGGGAGGTCGGGAGAAAGGAGGGAGGGGGACAGAAAAAAATAGAGGCGCCCCCAGTCTAATTGTCAAATAGGCACGAGGTAGTTCACGTAAATTGTACTAATGCCCGGCACGGTGGTACTAAAGGAGCAAACGAGAGTGCTTCTACATCTATATTGAAAAATATAGATAACGGTGAAAAATATGTCTCTAATTCTATATATTAATTAGAGAGATGGACAGGAAGACTGAAGGAGAAAAGGAAATAGAGACGGGAGAAAGGAAAAAAAAGAGATAGGGACGGGTCAAAGGAGAAAAGGGGCCAGAAAGGGACAACAACAAAATGAAAACTGCGAGACAGGAGAGAAGGGGGAGAAAGAAGAGACGCCAGGGTCCGCCCCCTCATAAATGGCAAAAAATAACCAGTCAGAAATAGCACACTGCCGGGTTAGTTCAAGGAAAAAATAAAACTTCGAAAAGATCGAGCAGTAGCATATGGCTGTCAACTACAGTCCAGGGTGGATGAAAAAACAAGTGTTGTGTGAATTCTCCATTAAACTATTTCTGTAATTTAACACTTTTTCACTTATTGTACGTGTGTATGATCATTATTATCAAGTAATGTCCAACCAGTGACTTCGTCGTTTTAGTATATCTGATGATGAATTATGTCCAACGAAAGACATGTGAATATAGTAAGCCATTTCAAATTCTAAAATCCATTATATATATATTTCCTTATTAATTTTGAAATTACACAAATTTAAAGCATCTTTAACACGTGCGAGTCACTACAACATTGATTTATTACACCCTCGGGCTAAATAACACCTGGTCAAGGTGACGGGTGAGTGATGTCTTGATCAATTGTTTATTACATTTTGTTAATTGGGTAGATGTTGCATCATTCTACCAGTAGCGGCTTCCTATTTGTTATGTTTAATACACTAACAATTTAACTCTGTAGATACCACAAATATCAGAAATATATATTTAAAAATAACCTTCCGAAGTTAAAGTCCACCATTATCGTATTTGCATATGCAGAAAAAGAACTCGATGTATACATATTTTTTCATCAATCATGTTCACTTCTTTTATATTATTAACTTAAACCGTTACCCTGATATCGGTCCATACTAACCCGCCAGAAACATTAATAAAGGATTAAATACACTAAATTAAGAGTTATAAAATGTTTTATTTTTCTGTGAGAGTAAAACATACAAATAAAAATATTTGCAGCGTTTTTTCTATTTCGGATTGTATTCAATCGCACCACATAAGCAAGTAGTACATTTGAATAATCATCATACACCGATGACATAGAGTTCTCAAATTGCAGTTTTTTTTTGTAAAAATATTTCATTTATTTAAATAAATTGTTTCGGCTTCTGTTGACTATATCAAAGTACATAATACATGGTAAATTTGTGTTTCTAAAACTAGTTAACAAAATGTAGAATAACTGATTTTCACGAGTCTAAACCTCGTTCGATTCTGAGGATGCCGGGATTTGATTATAATTTAAGTCCGGGATTTGGGGAAATAAATGCACCGAGAATCGGATGTAGTTCGGAATTTTGGGATTTAGTAAAAGTAAAGTTGGGATTCCGGGATGAGACCCCCTTCGCAACCCTTCAACCCCCAGTTTTCATAACAGTTACACTGTAAGAAGAGCAAGCACATTGCTAAACATATTAAAATAGTAAGTATAGCCTATTTTCACAAGATTCGCTTATCTTCAGTTTATTTTTTACAAAGCAGACTGTGTTCGTGTTTATGCCTTTGCTCATCATTTAGCTCATTATTGAGTTTACCCTCCACACGGACATTTAATGTAGACTTTCTAGATGGGAAATCTCATGTAATTGAAGACGGAAACGATCCCCAGGGATACCAGTTAGAAGGAATACTGGATCTCTAAAATTATTGAAATAAATGTATACCACATAAAACACAAACTATTTATGAATTTCAAATTGAAGTGCATTTAAATTTTTCCTGTGTGACAATTCTTTAACTAAATTTTAATTGACGAAAAACAATTAACCTGAAGTGCTACAAATAGATTAAATATAAATCACTCTTAGCTCAACAGTATTCATTAATTAGAACAGAACACAACATAATTTTTATTTGGTTTAAAATCCAATATACATAAGATTAATACCAATACATTCAAAACGTCACAAACAAGTTATTATTTCTAAAAACCTAGTAGCCCTTTAAATTAATTAGTGATTCCCTCTCAATGTATTGATGTATTGATTTTTTCCAAATATAAACAAATCTGTTATCGGAGTGAAGACGATTCAAAATGTCTCGCATTGTATGGGTTAACCCAAAAGATGCGTATTGTTCTAATTGTATGCACTTCGGATTTTCAACTCGCATGCATGGATGCAGTTGCACGGCCTTCTCTCTGAGAGAATCACACCTCTCCTATAGAAGGGTCCTGTAAAACTGGATATTGGAGAAGATGGGATGGAGGGCTGTAGAAAGCTGAAAGATTTGTGGGAATTATGGGATAAAGAGGTGCGAGATAATGAGTTGATAGGTGGTAGAACGGAGATGGGTTGGGTGGGAGAGAGTGGCCGGCTAGTCACCCGCGGCTCTTCCTCCTTTACTAGTACTAGACATTCTTTACTGCCTTAGCAAGAAAACTTTATTTTCTGCGAAGACTGAAACTTTCATATGCTAAATGATTCGACATAAGTTGACAAAAACTGTCTTATTGCAGAACTTCAGATTTGTAAAAAATAAAGGAATGAATTTATTATGTATGCATAAGGACGAATATTATGTCTCTGGTCCAGTGTGCTGTCGAAATTTCTAACGTTCCTGCTGGTTGTACAACAGAAAAAAGAAAAGAAGTAAACAACCTTTCTTCCTTCTTCTTTATATCCATTGACTACCAAATTTGGTTGAACTCGACCAGAGATATGTCATACAATCATATATAATCATATAATTATATTTCTCTGACTAAGGCTGTCATTCCAACACTTATAGCTCGATTGTACACACGGAGTTGCATACAATTTGCCATTTTTGTCCTGATGTAGATAACTGTAAGGTATGCATAGTTTTTGTTTTAAGTCAACTTTTTGTTCACAAGGATAATTTTTTCTGCTTCTTTTTAGGGACCGACCATTTAACCTGAAAGGGGGGGGGNGGGGGGGGTTATGGCTTTTTTT
This sequence comes from Modiolus philippinarum, assembly GCA_002080025.1. Lineage (NCBI taxonomy): Eukaryota > Metazoa > Mollusca > Bivalvia > Mytilida > Modiolidae > Modiolus > Modiolus philippinarum. Next base: position 234,884 of record MJUU01048053.1, on the reverse strand, counting down.
CTGGACAGAAAATGTTTTAATTTTTTTTTTCACGTGTATCAACAAAATATTTTTTTTCAAAATTAACATTATTTTTTGGGCAGAAAGCCTCCGTCAAAATTTTTTTTATATCATTTTGGCAGCAAAAATATTTTTTTTCACATAAAATCAGATCCAGAAAAGTTAAATGGTCGGACCCTTATGGTTATCAAATATACAGTAACTATCTATTAAAAGGGTTGAAAGGGTTGAAGTACTGGATTTTTTAAAATAATTTTTTAAATAATTTTGATATTTAATATTTTTTTTTTTATTTATATTTTCTGTCTTTTAAGCCCGGCCCAATTTCGATTTATATGAGATTTTTTTTAGTTAAACTTATTTTTGTGGGTTTTCCATGTTTCAAGGTAAAATTATACAGTTCACATGTTGCATATTGCATTTATAATATACAACCATGTCATGCCTACGGGTGTACGAATGAGGCTCAGGACATGCAGTTATCAATAATTTGTGTGCAAAAGTCTGCGACAGCGACGTCTTTTCTGTGTATTGTATGCAAATTCAGTGACATTGAACTTTAAAATAAATATATAAAATATAATGTAATAAAATATCAATTGATATTTATTTTCATAGACATTTTTTATGTCATTTTATAGCAATGGAATCGACATGTGTACGAAATCACACAATCCGATTATTTTCAGGTATTACGGATAACTAAATACCGAAATTACTGTGAATTTCATTTCTGCATATGCGCATTTCGACAACTTATGTCTCTTCAGTGCAGATAAAATCTAAACGTTTGGAAGACCATAAACTCAAAGATATTAAACTGATAGAGAACAAATAACCAATATGATCTTAATGTAAAGCCAAAATCAGCTAAGGACAGAGCTTTGCATGAGGGAGATACTCCTTAGTTTTCAACAAAATTTACAAAAATTTAGATGTTGTAATTTGCCAAATAAGATCGGCTTTCGGGTCAGCACCGAAGTACTGACTACTGGGCTGGTGAATACCCTCGGGGACTAACAGTCCACCAGTGGAATAACTTAGTATATATAAGTTGTACCTTCTGTTCGTGTTGACGAATTAGTTTTCAAAATCGACGAATGTATTTATTTACCTCAATTGGCTATTTAGCACATGAGTTGATCTGGACACCAAAATTTCTATTATATTCACGTGATTATGGAAATATCTGTGATTTTTTATTCACTTTTGATAAGGCAGTCCTAAATCAATTCTATGTTTTACGTCATCCGCCCCCATAGGTTTTGAAAAATCATGAAAATAATCTTTACTAGAGCATATTTATGCATTATAATTTGTTAAAGATAATTGAAAATGACTTGTTTGAAATCTTTGTTTGTTTTATTTCTCCCTCCCTCCATCTTAGCTTTCGAGGTTTTAGGTTGACATTAAACATAGAATTAATTTAGGACGGCCTAATGCACAGGTTATGTAATTGTTTGCTTGTTTATCTGAAAATCGGTTTTTAAACGATTATTCTAGCATGACTCTTATGGCTTTGGAAACAAAACTATGTACTAATTCCAACAATATTTTTTATCACATGCGTATATCTATTACAGAAGGACATTCATAATGTACAGTTCACGTTTTATTCATTCAATATTTAGGTGTAAATAACCACCAAAAAGCTGCAACAAATAATGAAAATAATAGAAATTTACAACAGTTACTAAATTTAAGACTCGGAACTGAAATTGACACAACCGTAACCTAGAAACGAATGTGTTGTTGGTATGAAATCTATCCATATCGCATATCATGCTCTACAATTAAAATATAAAAAATTTAATCTTTAACATTTATAAAATTATTAATTTGACTTTTATTCCTTTTCTTTTCTATTTGGCTTCAAATATAACATAACTAAGCAGTCATATAAATCAGAAATACAACCTGCACGCATTAATGCCCGCTTTGATTTCAAAATATCCATATTTTATATTTTCCCAACATATTATTTGTATTAATTCATAAGTTTATGGGCCACTTGTTTTAATAAAATAACGAATATAGATTTATCTATGTCCATTTATGATCATTTATGTGTGTTTGTATGCAGTTTTCCGACATATTTTAATTCTAATGTCAACCCATAACTGCCCTCTTAGAGCCGCTTTGAATGTTCAAAACGCTTGTTAAACATATTAGAATCGAAATAGATTATTGCAAGCGGGTTCTATGCGAATTAAAACATGGTCAGACCTTATATTTGTCTTCATTTTATACCTCGCTATCGCTCGGTATAAAATATTGACAAATATAAGGTCTGCCCATGTTCTAATTCGCATAGAGCCCGCTTGCAATAATATATTTCTTAATTTTACTCAAGCCGGGGGACTGAAAGGACGACGGCGTTACCAATGTTGGGTATTGAGGTGTTCTGGGCTTCACCTTTTTTAACGCGGGGATCTGCGCTCCAACACTAATGCTCAAGGCTCCAACACTAGGGCTCCGATCTACACTCACAGTGCTCTTGGATCCAGTTACTAGGCACCGGACTCTCGGAGATCTGTGGAGCACGTGTTATTACCCCAACAATGTTTTTTCTTGTGTCTGTTCAACCAGAGACATTTAAAATACTGTCTCTAATTTAATTACAACAACTCATGATAACCTATTGATATTTTCAGTTACAGTTTAAGACCTCTACAGTCACGTTCAACTGACCGATATTTCTCATATTTTTTTACATTTGTTGAACATCAATCACTTATACCCCCGCTTACGCGGGTGGTGCATGTATAGTGCCATGGTGTCCGTTCATTCGCACGTTATTCCGTCCGCCATAGTGTACATACTTTGTGGCGATAACGCATCCTAGATCACTTGATGAAATTTAATGAAACTTTTACAGAATGTTTATTACAAATTGCAATTGTGCACCAGCTATTTAAAATTTTTCTTTTTGTTTTTTTTTTTTTTTTTTTTTTTNTAATCAGATGTTTGAGGGGGTATGCATTTGTGAGCTTTTCTCACTGTTTTTCTAGTTGTATCCTATTAAAATTTATATGGAATTGCATAAGTATCAGTAAAGATCAATTTTAGTATATGCTTCTTCAATCATTCTCCACTGACTTGGAAATTTTGAACTGTTTATCCTGTTCATCATTTTTCGTTCTAGCTACATTATAGGTGATATTCATTCCACTTACATATGTTTGCCCTGACCTTTTAGGGTATAGTCGATATCCTTACTTTTTCAACAAGCATTTAACAAAACCAGTGTCAGTAGTCTAAAACCCTTGATATCTAGAATGCAGTTATTCGTGAGGAGTGCATACCGATAACGTCCACACCAAGTTGTTTGCCCAGACCTTAGGCATGATAACATCGATTTGTAGCAAACAAACGTCTTTGGAGTTCCATTGTGTACACGTCAAAGGCAAAGGATCTCTTGGACTTTTTGACGCCTTTTGCATAAAGGTGCATAATCATCGCTGGAAGAAGAATCGTGTAGAAATTTATCTTTAGATTAACGTTTATTGCATTTTTTAGCCCAGTCACTGTGTAAACTTTCGTCTTTTTGGCTACAGGCTATGCCGTTCAGACATTCTTCTGTATGAATAATTGTCACGTGCGTGATAGCCACAGTTTTATACCGACAGCACAAGCAATATGGCACTTGAAACAATCTCAATAAAGTAAAAAAAGTTCTCAAAATAAATATATCAGAAAAAACCTAAAAAGAAATGAAAATATAATATGTTATTCTTTTAACCGCCACTTCTTTAGCGGCATATTTGTATTTGTACACGAACGCTTTACATCGTTTTATATTCTAATCCAACTGAGTTAATCTGAAGTCAATTTTCTGTTTTCTAATCTCGGATGTTCAGGTTCATAGTATTGGTACCCAAGTTCTTCTTTTTTTAGCAATATTTAATTCACATCGTTGGCAAACCAGAACGTGTTTATACACTTGCATTACTATGTCCAGTATAATCAATTTCAGATGGTCTAGACCTTGAATGACCTGTCTGCTATCAAAATGTCAAGAAAAAACACTTAAGGTCAATTTCATAAATGTCTCCCTACCCGACCTTCTTGACCAATCAATTGCAGCGATGCTGTCACTGATTTATTCTTTGACTGGCAGTTCCTTTGTAAAAACATGACAAAATGCTACATTGTGTATGAATGTACACATATTTTGCCTGTTCATTCCACATCAGATGACATTGTTGTTTTTTTAACATTGAAGCTGACACAGATGTACACGTCACAAACTGATGGTGGGGACAGATTTATGGAATCGGATCTACTTGTATAATATTAGCATTTTTACTTGACTTGTATAATTGCTTAATTGAGAAGGGCGTATGTCACGTGCCATATTAAAGAGCGATTTTACTGCCCAAAAAAACAATCAAAACAACCAATTGGCAGGAAAATATGTATATTCAACTGTTTGGTTTTAGTTTTAAAATAATTTTATAGAAAAAAAGCATAAACAGAATGGGACAGAAATGTTAGGATAATAAATAAGTAAATAAAAAAAATTAAAGTAACGACATAAAAAAATTGAAAACACAAATTAAAATGAATAAAAAAAGATAAATAATTAATACAACTAGAATAAAATAAAATAAATAAAAATAATTAATATAAATAGAATAAAGTGAATAAATAAAAATAATTAATATAAACAGAATAAATTGAATAAATAAAAATATCATAAGTAATTTAATAAATAAAAATCTTTACTTTTGTTTTAAGTGACTTGTCTGTGTTGTAAATGTCTGCCCAGTGTTGAGTAAACGCCGATCAGTCAATCTAAACGCTACCGGTGTTGTAAATGATTGGTATCTGTTGAGAATGTCTGTTTAGTGTTGAATCAACACTGATCAGTCGTTCTCAACACTTCCTGTGCTGTAAAAGACTGACCCGTGTTGAAAGTGTCTGTTCGATGTTGAGTCAACGCTGGTCAGTAATTTTCAACACGGATCAGTCTTTTACGACACAGGTAGCGTTGAAAATGACTGACCAGCGTTGACTCAACACCGAACAGACACTCACAACAAAATCAGTCATTTACAACACAGGTAGTGTTGAGAATGACTGACCAAAGTTGACTCAACACTGGTCAGACATTTACAACACAGGTAAAGTCTGAGATTGACTGAAATGAGTTGGCCCAACTCTGATCGGTCATTTTCAGTCAAAACTAGTGTTGAAAAAGACTGATGAGCGTTGAGTCAACTCAGCACAGTCATTCTCAACTGTGTTCAGACATCCTAAGTCAAAAAACGACTGACTCTGGTAAAATCAGTCAAAATATTTGTCAATAGTGCTATATGAAAACACATTCAAAGATCTTCCATGCAACTGCTTAGCCTATTGGAATCAAACTAGGCCACAAAAGTCCTTGATGATCCCCTGCAGAAGAGGGAACCAAAGTTGGACCCAACTGTAACACGTTAAAGGGTCTTGTCCTCTGAGAACACCCTAGGCAAAGCATAACCATAGTTTTATTTAGATCCTTTAACAAATACTGTCTGTGTTAGCCAGGGTTCAGTTGACCGATAGAAGCTATTGAGAACCTCTTGTTTTCATTTATCTCCTCTGAGAGTATAATACATATGTATCAAGTTTGACCAAACTGTACGTGAATAATATATGGAAAAACCCATAACTCTGAGATCCACTTAAAAAAAGGATGACTGCAAGCGAGGAACATAATTCAACCTTACACCAAATGAGACAAACATTAATGTATCAGCTGCTATGAAATGTTTCAAGTATATTTGACCAATACGTATACAGGAATGATTTATGGATTTTTTTTTACAATGATTACACATATGATTCTTCCAGAAAAAAAAGACAAGGCTGACAGCATTGGAATATTAATTTACCATTTAAGTATATGAGAAAATCATATTTTGATTATTTTTCCCGAAAATTCAACCATAATTTACAAGAATAATGCATGGCAACCCCTTGATAACAAATATCCCATAGTGGTGCAGAAGATTGTGATGTCGACCGTAAAACTTGTGCATTGATGACTTCAAGTTCTTGGTAACATACCCTTGTTTAAGTAACCTATTTGTGAACGACCAGGCTCTATCAAGGAAGTTACTGTATGGACCACATGCCCTTGAGTTGCGAATAAGCTTTGAAAAATAAGCTCCATATGCCGGTGCTGTTTGAATGTTGCTACAAAGGAGGGGGTAGTTGACTATTGGAAAAGTGAAGTAATCGCGTTTGTGATACAGCCTAGTTTTTTGACATTTTTGTCAATTTCCAGATGATGGTCAAGGAATAAGGCCAATGTGGAAGTGTAGTGGTATCTTTAATTTTTAGCTCTTTTGTTTTGATAAGTTCAGGGAAATCACCAAAGCTAGGGTTGTTTGGTGACAAAGTACATGTTGTATTATCTATATAAAGAAGGCTGTAATGAAATAATTTGGCTTATTTTTTACCTATAGTTTGAAAAACCCTTACAATTTGTTCAGCCTTTGTTCGGTGGAGAAATATATCAACTGGAAGAGATGATGCACAGGTTATGCCGATTGGAATTTCTTTAGTCTGTTAAAAAACAAGTCCTCTAAACTTACAAATATATATTGTTGTTTACAATCTCTAACATGTAATCATTTCTTACTCAGTTGATGCATTGTGGTGCATGGAATTTAGGTCCTTTTGTAAAGATGTTTCCTATGATTGAATAACTTTAATTTTTTGGAACATGTGAGCAAATAAAATTGTTGACATTATTGGTGTTTCAATATGTAAAAAATGTGGGAAATGAGAATAGCCAAAAAAATGTGGGATTTGGGAAAAAGGGACGAAAAAATGTGGGAATTGGGGAAAAAAGGTAGAAAAAATCTGGGAATTGGGAGGGCAGACCCCCGTGTCAACCCCCCCCTTTACCTTTCATTATGTCTTCTTGGAATCCGATGACTTAATTGACAGCCTCGGGTTTAATTTATTCATCCTAGGTGAATGTATTTCATGTTGAAATTAAATGACCAATTTATATCAAACTAACAGTTCGAGGAGACCCCAAAATGATGCTTCATCAATATACGGAACTTGTATATGTTTATTGTATAATGATTTATTTACACAGAAAAGGTTGTACCGATACTGTAGTATTATTACTACAACTTTTTTTTTGAATTCTATTGAGTCTTTTCACCAGTGGATCCAGCCATTCTAAAATTAAAAAAAAATCGATCAACTGTTGTTATTTTTTAGCAAATATGTGTTTAACTTGAAACATGAAAGTCTGGAAAAGGAAAGATTTGAAACTTCCGCCAATGCTGTTGTTTCCTTGCGTTTACACATTAACCAATATAATCCACCAATCAATAATTATATAACTATTCTGTTATAGTAGGCAAACTCGGAAATTCGTAGGAACTTTTTACTTAATTGATTTTTATTGTAACAGGTAAAGACAAAATGTATCAGGTAAAAATGCGTTTGGGATGACATTATATTCACTAGAAGAAACAAAAATATGTAAATTGAGCACAATAATAAAATATGCAAAGTGGAGCTAATGTGTCTAGATTGTACAGTGCTTACATGCATTTTAAGTTTACAAGCCATGACATCCTTTGCATAAATCGTTTTTCCACTAAATAGTTAACCATTTACCTTTTGAAATCAACAAGACAAGCAGTGATCAAGTTAACGGATATCAAAAGACATTAAGTTTTCAAACATTTGTCAAATTTTCACATTACATGTGTAGCTCCAAACGTTACAAAGACATCAATATACAAGTATACGTGTTTAAATGTCTCTTCTATGCAGACAGAGGCAATACACAATCGTCGTTGCTTATTGTCTACTATATAAACCAGTAAACGAAACGGAACTATTACAGGACAAAATTAACAATAATAAACATATCATGGACGGACACAAAATTTAGAAATAAAATAAAATATGCATTTATGCAAAATAAGTGAGGAATAGTATAAGGACAAAACATCATAAACAACCCGATTTACATAACATCGATAGACGTGTCCTTGGCGAAAAATTGAGACTGAGTGCCTGTAGATATTGATATTTATAAAAACATTGGCTTTATAACGAGATCGAAAGTGTGAACTGTAGTTTTGTTTATTGGTAAGGAATACAAATTTACTTACCGTGATTATGATTTTGTTAGACTTGTGTGTTTTATATTAATATCTGTATGGAAGAGTAATTTTTTTCAGAGGTAAAGTAACGAATTCAAAAATATAAATGAAATTTATTAAACATTTGAGTGTCTTTTATGTTTTCTACTTACTTTAATTTATGTCTAAAGGAGTCTAGGATGGTGTTTATTTCTCTGAACTTGATTCCTCTTTATTGAAGGACCGACTCCGACCTGCCTTTGGGTGTGGGATTTCCTCATCATTCATTGAAGATCTGTTCGGTTTTAGCTTACCCTTACATTTTTCGCAAAAAATATTCACGAAGAAATAAAAACAGATAATGTGAGAAATGTGAAAAATTATTGTGTATATTAATGAAGAAATAAATACAAAAAATATAAATAAAAATGAAAATAAAAATAAAAATAAATAAAAATATAAATGACGTTGATAAGATAAATAATTGAAATATAAATAGAAGAAAATAAATAAATAAAAATGTAAATGAATTAATTAAATAAATAAAAATATAAATATATTAATCAAATTAATGAAAATCTAAATTTTTTAAAGGACTTGTTTGTGTTGTTTAAGTCTGACAAGTGTTAAATAAACGCTGATAAGTCATTCTAACGCTACATGCGTTGCAAGAAAATGATATATGTTGCGAATGTCTGTCCAGTGTTGCATCATCACTGATCAGCCGTTCTCTACACGGATCGGCCTTTTACAGCACAGATATTGTCGAGAATGACTGATCAGCATTGACACACTGAACAGAATTCTCAACAAAAATCGGTCATTTACCACACAGGTAGTGCGGAGAATGACTGACCAAAGTTTACTCAACATAGGTCAGCCTTTTTGATTACATCGGCAAACGAACAACGAAGCAAGAACAATGAAAGTGGAAATTCTAAAATCATAAAATATCCAAAAGCACGGCAATTCACAGCAACACGAATTGAGACAGAATGACAAAGACGAAACAAATAAACAAAAATGAACAATAATGCCACAAAACTAAAGCACTAGCAGTGTGAACCCCTATAAACCTGAGGTATCAGGTGCTCCGGAAGGGTAGGCACGATCTGCTCCACGTTCGGCAACCGTCACACTACCAGTGAAAAATCTGGTTTTGTCACAGTTTGTGTTGGTCAGTCCGTTAACAAACTCTGGATATACCCAAAGATATCTGTTCTCATTTGTGAAACAGAAACGTTGTAATGGTATGTCAAATCGTGGTGACGGCCGTAAAACTTCTGCAGTGACAATTGCAACAGTGACTGAACTTGCCCTTGATGTATAAGTTTTTGAGACAGTAATTTCGCCCTGTTGACAAAATCGGCATGGCAATAGCGAATGAGTTGTGAAATGTACACGCCATATGCCGGAGAAGTAGGAATATTACTGCCTAAAAGTTTTTGAGACAGTAAATTCGCCCTGTTGACAAAATCAGCACTGCAATAGCGAATGAGTTGTGAAATGTACACGCCATATGCCGGAGAAGTGGGAATATTACTGCCTAAAAACGGGAAGTTCACTATTGGAAAGTCGAAATTATCACTCTTGTCGTAAAGTTTTGTTTTCAGACGCCCAGAGTTGTCAATGTAGAGGTATATAAGATGAATGTTATGCTTTAATTGAGGATTGTTCAATGGAAGAACATCTTTTATATAACAGAAACTGAAATTAAAGGATTTGGCTAGCTTATTGTGTGTTTGTTTGTTTGTTTTTGTTTTTGTTTTTGATTAGCCCTTGTATGAACCTGGCTTAATACGAATAAAGTCAAATCTGCTATAAATGGAGCACAATTAGTCCCCATAGGTATCCCTTTTGTCTGCTGGAAAACTTGTCCGCCAAATTCTACAAATATGTTATCAATTAAGAATTCCAGCATTACAATGACATCCTCCTCTGTATACTTTTTGTGTCAATAAGTTTGATGTTTAACAAAATAGGTCCATCTTTACCTACAGTTGGTTGAACGCTCAACGTTACAACATGAACGGAACGCGAACGGAGTGTACACGCGAGTGGAGCGAACGGAAAACGGAATGAACTACACGCTTCAAACGATTCTTTGCATTCATACATGCTTCAAACGATTCGTTGCATTCATACACGCTTCAAACGATTAGTTGCATAGATACACGCTATACACGGAACATCTACACTGAATGAACGAAATGAATCATTTCAACCGTGTATTTCGCTCCTATCGTGTTTGTACACGATATGAATGAAATACACGCAAGAATGTTGATTTGATTGATTTGATTGGCTAAAGTGAAAATTCATAAAAATTGCAAATTTGTTGAAAAAACGAAACTTATAATAATTAACCTAAACTCTTTGAATGACGGTAAATTTAATCAAAATTATTTTAATTTAGTTCTGAATAGATAGTAGTTCTGTTTAATACAAAAAGTTCCTTCGGAGATTTTTCAAAGTAAAACCTTCAACTGACAGCCTTCGGTTACATTTTGGAGAAACGGGACATGGGTAGGGCCCAGTGGCAACAAACAACATGAAACTAGGACAATGTTCAAATTTGTATTTGATAAATGGCGACTATTGCATTACATTTCAATAAAGAGTTGAACAAAGAACATCTCAAGGACCGATATGATTTTGTTTGGTTGATCATACAGGAAAATCGATTTATCAGTACACAAAAACATAACTTTCTTATGAAACAAACCTGTAGTATTTAGATTCATTTGCATTCCTTTCTTTAACACTTTGTGCTATGTTTCAAAAGGTTATAGCACTAAATAGTTTTTGGGAAGGTTGCATTAATCATCAGAAACAACAATGTAATAGTACCCTGTGCATGCTATAAGGGTATAGGGGTCAACATCTTTGAAAGAGTGAAACACAACATATGCCCCCAGATTCCGATTTTGACCTCTTTTTGACCCCTATGACCTTGATCTTTGACCTTTGACCTACTTTTTTTGCATATTTATGTTCCTCTTGATTAGACCTATACACTTGCCAAGTATCAAAAGTCTACCTTATATAGTTCAAAAGTTATAGCCAAGGTTAAAGTTTCGGATGCACAGACAAACAGACAGACAGACAGACAGACAGGACAAAAACAATATGCCCCCCGATCCTCGATCTTGGGGCATAAAAAAATTCAACAATGTGGCCAACCAGAGAGTGAAACACACATCAGTTGTGAATGCGTCAAAGATAATTTTCCATAACCTTATTTATAAATTTCCACCTTTAGTTGTTTAGGGCACTGTTTTTTTTTTTTTATTTTTGGTTCTACGAACCTTTTCCTAAATGTTGGTAGGTTGAAGGAAGGACAAAAATAAAAAATTAAATTCTAGAAAAATTTAGGTCGGTCAAAACAACTGTAATTTGGATTAAGGTAATAGGAATTTTATTGAATTTTAGACCAAATATTTGTATGGTAGGAAAAAAATTCAAAAAGCATTTTTTTTTCAAATTTGGGCCTAAATTTATTAGGTAGGAGGGTTCGTAAAACTAGAAAAGGAAAAAAAAACAACGGCCTTACAAAAAAAAATATATTTGGCTGTCTTGCCTAAAAGCAGAGCAGTCCCTTTTCTCTAGTTTGAACACCTTCATAATGTGATAATATAACCTGTTTGCCAAATTTCATATGCACATTTATAAATAACAAAATATCTCAGTTTCTGTAAATTTGGTTTATGCATACAATGTATGACCATTTTGACCAATTATGTCTCAGTCTCTTCAGTGCAGATCATATCAAAACATTTGGTTGACCATTAATCAATTATTTTCCTCAAAATGGAAAGGGACCTATTTTTTTTTAAGTCAAATACTGTGCATAAAACTTATAAAATTTGTGAAGGCCATTTCAAGTTACCATACAACATAGAGCTATTTCATGCCAGGCCCTAATAAAAAGGCTATATAACAGTCATTACAATTGATGAGAGAGGTATATCTTGATATTGCAGTCTGTGCCAAAAACTTTTTCATTCACTAGCCCTAAAGGGCTAGTAAGGTCCAGTTGTGTATTAGCCCGAACTCAATTTCACTAGCCCTAATAGAAGAATCTTTGTTAATTAGGTACAATTCTAACTAGCCCACCGGGCTTGTGACTTCAAATTTTTACTAGCCCGAGACTGATTTTACTAGTCTCGGGCATAGGGCTAGTGGCTAAAAGCACAGACTGTATTGTTATTTTGTAGTTAATTGAATTCATGTTGATGGTTTCTTGCTTAACGCAGAGACATGTGTCTGCTGTATGGTTATCTTCCTTTAATTGGGATTCATTGCCTTGTATGTATTTATAATGGTTAATGAAACATGAAGAATTGGAGACGGAAAGGGTTTGAAATATTCGATTTTAGTTTAACATAAGTTATGTGAATCAAAACGGACCATAGGGAGGGTAAATCCATTTTCACCAGTGGGGGATCCAGACTGTCTGCTGGGGGGGGGGGGTCAACCCATAATTTATCCATAAAAAGGGGGGTTTGGAACCAGATTATAAAAAAACACCTAGGAATTTTAAATATTTTCCAACCAAAGTGGGTGGGGACACCCTTTGCCTCCTCCTAGATCTGGCACTGAAGAGGCAAAGCTCAGTAATATATATATCCCCGCTCCCCCATTTGATTCCGGATGTAAAAAAGTCAACAACAAAAATCAAGTCAAATCAAATTTTAAAATAGCTGGTGAATAATGGCAATATGCACTGACCATTCTGTGAAAGTTTCACAGAATTTCTCTCAGTGGTACTGGAAGATTTTTTGTCACAAAGCGTGTACCCCTATGGAGGGCTCCAAATTTGATTATAAAAATAAAGTCATATCGAATCAAATTTCAAAATAGCTGGTGCAGCACAATGGCATTATATACTGAATTTTCTGTGAAAGCTTCAGTGAGTTTCAAACAGTGGTCTCAGAGATGTTGTCGCCACAAAGTATGTACATGTACAATATAACCCTATGGCCGATCGAAAAACAAACAGACAGAAAAACGAACGAAAACCATGATCATTGTATACCCCCCCCTAAAGCAGGGGGTATTATCAAACAATATATATAACGCTCGTACTATAACTTTGGTTTTAAACTTTTACTAGATCCAGTGACATTTAAATTTGATGTGTTTAGTTCCTTGAAAAAAAACTTAAGGGCAGAAGTTTGCCATCATGAAGACACTCAAAAGACTTTATTTTTTCTTCCAAACATTAATGTTTTGCCAGTGTAACAAATGTATTTCTATTGCAGTTATGAAAACTGTTTTATTCCATATTTTTGCTTATTACTTTTTATTATCATAAGACAGTCGCATTTTACAATGTATATGTTTAAATGTGTCTCATTTTGTTTATTCTAATGTCGGAATGTGTGCGTTCAAAACAGGGGTTCCAGGTATTTCATGCTTACATTTTTGACAGGATATCTGTACAAAAAATGCCATAATGTTTATGTGACAAATATACTCCAGCAAATATAACAATTAAGCAACAAACATACAAGATATCAGATGAGATGATAATTGACATGTCCCTGTGAAACGTCTTTAGCATTTTGTCCATTGTCAAGTTTGTATAGCTGGAGGTACAAACATGGTCCATTAAAAAGCTTTTTTCTGATATGATTCATGAAATTCAGAAAATGCCAAAATGAAATACAAATACTAAACATGACACAAGAAAAAATTTGAAATGCATACTCCAACGTTTACTGTTTAGGCCACGTCAAATTAATTAATAGATTCTCATCCCCACCCGCCCCATTTTTTCCAAGCTCAAAATATTTTTTATTTTTAATTATTCAGAAATTTTCTTTAAATTCCTATCAATTTTAGTGAAAATCAGTAAATAATATAAAATAAAACCCTCCCACCCACCCCAGAGTTTTTGTTACGGGTGGATGAGAATCTACAAAATAACTCGATAGGGCCTTACATGTAAAAATTAATGTAATTTACCTTTATCATACATGTATGGACTTGTGGTACAAGATAATATTTGTCTCCTGTTGGAATCGAACCAACATACAAAAATGTATTCGCCTGAAGAAGACGTCATATATAGTTTCTTGTACCTTAAGTTACATGTACCTTTAATAAATTGGTGAATGTGTACACATTAACTAGCTAACAAGAGGCTCAGCCTCAGTAGTCTGAGCTTGTATTGCTCAAACCAAATAAAGGGCTATGCTGAGCGCAGCATGAAACGACCGCAGCCTGTCAAACACTGAAATTTGAGCAAGTGACATCAATTCAAAATGGATGAGGACAAAGTAAAGAGCTTGATACAGTAATTAAATGGAAACAATTAAGAGCTTGATCCAGTCATTAGCTGCACACAAACTAAGGAAAATAAAAATTAGAACTTTATTATTCTTCCTATATATTTGAAATAGTAAGAGGTACATGTATGTCAAATTGGTCAACATACTACTTTAACTATATGATAAGAGGAAAGTGAAGAAACGAACCCCATTAAAATCCAATAAAAAAATGCATATTTTGAAAATTGCAATTTCAGCGCATTTGACCCCTCTTTGCTAAATAATTACATTCATTCTGCTCCATATATGGAAATCCCCGTATTTGATTGGTTACGAGTACTTCCGATCATTTCCGTAACTGTGTTTTATTAGTCAGTAAAACTACAGCAGCACATGACTACTTGATAACGACAAAAGTAAACAAAGACGGCGGAGTAATCCAAACTAGGAAATGTTTCATCATCCACAAATTTCATTACGTTATCAAGTGTGAAGACTAGCATTCCATTTACGGAATGTAATTATAAGTATTGAAAGCAATATTTTGTAGTTTTATTGTAATGTAAAAAGGGTGGACTGTAGCACATTTTTCACATGAAGCGCTAGCGTACTTCATTCAAAATGTGCTACGGTCCACCCTTTTACACTCCAATAAAACTACAAAATATTGCATTCAATTCTTAAGAAATGGCTAAGAGCTATGCAAAAACATTTGACATACAACCCAAAACTTACAGAAAGAGGACTCCAAAACAAAGAAATCAAATGAAATTTGATGAAAAATAAAGATTTCACTTATTTTGAAAAATGCCATAGGCCCTTTTGACCCTGTGAAGCTCAGAAACAGAAAGAGTTATGCCAAATCCTTTGTTATAGTACAGAAACATTGTATCAAGATGAATCCGAAGAAAAAAATACCATCAAAATTCGATGGAAAATAAAAATTCCACATATTTTGAAAAATTGCAATTTTAGCCCCTTTGACCCCTTGTAACTCGGAAACTGTAAGAGCTTAGCCAAATCTGTTGACTAGTTACTGAAAGCTTATATCTAGAGGAATACAGTGAAAAATAAAGGGCTACGCCGAGCGCAGCATGATACGACCGCAGCATGTCGGCCACTGAAATTTGGACAAGTGTAAACTAAAATTAATGTGGACACAATAAGGACCCAAGGCTTACATTGAGAGGAATCCAAAGAAAAAAATCCCATCAAAATCTGATGTAAAATAAAATTTTACATATTTCTAAAAATTGCAAGTTTGGCCCTTTTGACCCCTAATAGCTTGGAAACGTAAGAGCTATGCCAAATCTGTCGACATACTGCTTAAAGCCTACAATGAGAGGAATCAAAAGAAAAAAATCCCATTGAAATTGGATGAAAAATTAAAATTTTAGGTACATTGTAATCCGTATGTTATCAATTTTTGCCCCATTGGGCCCTCATAGATTGGAAAAGGAACAAGTTATCAAAAATCTAATGGTGCAGCGCTATATTAATTTTTTATAAGGAATACACTGCAAAAAACTGCATCAAAATCGGACTAAAAATAAAAAAAAAATTGAAATTGGCCCCCTTTGGGCCCCATAGTTCTCGTGAACGGTACATGCCACACGAAATCCGTTGGCATACTACTGATTGGAAATTTCCCCAGGAAGACACTGAAAGAAAACCCATTAAAATCCGATAAATAATAAAGATTATATAGTCAAATATGTTAAATCATCAAATTTAACCCTTTTTGGCCCCTTTTTTATAAACAGGTGGGGCCACAATGACCAAAACTAAGCCAAGCCTTCCTTTTGTGCCAAAGAACATTGCCTTAAAATTTCATAAGGATTGGTCAACTTAAACTAAATTTATTGACCAAAAACAAAAGTGTCTACAGACAACGACGACAACGCCAACGCCAACGACGACGACAACGACGACAGCACCATACCATTATACGACCGCAAACATTTTTGCGGTCGTATAAAATTCCAATCAAAATCCAATGAAAAAAAAAATGAGTAATCCGCAAATTAGCAATTTTGGCCCTTCATACCTCAGAAAGGATACAAGTTACCAAAAATCTATTAGTTGAGCGCACATTCATAAGGAATCCATTGAAAAAAATGCATCAAAATCAGACTTAAAATTAAAATAAAAAAAAAAACTTTTTAAGATTCCCCGTTAGGGCCCCATTTATATCATAAATGGTACACGCGATGTGAAATTTGTTAGCATACTACTGATTTGAAATTTAATAAGGAGCACGCTGAACGAAATCCCATAAAAATCTGATAAATAATAAATATTCTATAGCCCAATATATGAGTATACCCATTTTGGCCCTTTTTTTCTGAAACGGGCAAAGCTACAATACCGAAAACTCATCCTAGCCTTCCCTTTGGTGCCAAGGAACATTGTGTTAAAATTTCATAAGTATTGGTCAACGAGAACTTAAGTTATTGCACGGAAAAGAAGTTTCTACAGACCATGACGACGACGCCAGTATCATCCCAATATAGGACCTAAAAAAATTGTTTGCGGTCGTATAAAAAATCCTCTAAACAAAAGTCTAAAAAAATAGAAATTAAGTTAGGTTTAGGAATTGTCCTAACAAAACAATTTTTTTATGGCCCCAATTTAAAAATTTTCAATGTAAATACCACCAAGACATTCCCACTATGACAGTGATCAGTTATGATATGTCTCTTTCTTTACTGTACTACATGTAGTAGATGACATCAGCCAAATTTCATATAATTTTTCTTCTGCAAGATTCCAGTCATGGCTGTAAAAATATGCATGTATTTTTTGCACAGGAGGTGACAAAAAGTCCACTAAAAACAAATAAGATATTCTTCCACTGGCTGACTGGTAACAAATTTTATAGGGGTATGTCATTTTGTTGTCATTTGTAATGAATCTTATGACATTTTCACATGTACTAGTACATCGTTTCAATCAAGTATAAAAAATATTGGCACCTGCACCACAAGACCTATGGCTATGCAGTTAGGAAAGGACATGATTTGCGAAAAATGTAATCACTAGAGGTAGAACACTATGCATGGGGGAACATTTTGAGGACACTTTACAGGTTTATTCGCCAACCAAGTGGGTCTGTTCCCTACCCATTTAATAGTTTGGTTTGTTTACTTCACATTTAACAAGACACGTTAATTATATATTTACATGTACGTAATAAACATGTTGATTTGAACATTCGTGAGTAAATTTCTTTGGCAATTTAGCAATGATTGCCTATGTAAAAGTGTTGGTCAAACAATTAGATAAGTAATATTATCAGATTATTTGATTGGCAATTTGCAATTAAACATTGATTTGTGTTATTAATGTATGAATTTTGATTGACAATTATTAAAATATTAATTAGTCATATTTGGATGGGAATAAACAATAAATTGCCTTCGTGTTTTATGTTCTTTAAAGCTAAATATTTTTAAATTTTTCACGGAAGCAACTTTTGTTTAATGCCATTACTTTTTTTAAATTATAATTTTAATTAGTACGCCATTTGTACGAATTAGGTAATATATTTTAGTAAAAATCCCTGAAACAAAGAAATACCAATGCAAGCTTTTTCATGCATTCCATCATTTTTTTAATTACAATGGACAAGGGTAGCCCCTACACTCTGTAAACTTAAATGCGTTTGCCAAATTATAACACCATATATATTGTGGGCGAATTGACACGGTGTGAACCAGAATGTGGGTGAACCGACTCTGGGCAAACAGGAAAGTTGATTACTGTGGGCGAATGCGCACTATGCATTTTTTTGTGGAAAATGCTGTATTTGTCTATTTACCGACATTTCCTGATGGGAAAGATATGGCACAAGAACTCTCGATCAGTGTAGTGAGTCCACACGGGCTTACTGATGCAAATGTAAAGGTTTATATTATCCACTGTCATGACCGTGAAATAAGTTCCAAAGGAACAAATTTTATAGCTCGCCCCATGAAATAATCTCCAGCTGGAAAGTAATTTACTGCTCACCTGGTGAATAATCTCCATACGGAATAAATCTCATGGATATATCAATAACATTTGTTCCATTTGGATCATATTTCATAGGATACTATTTTGGCTTACACAAACCCATGTAGACTTGCGAGGTTGTTCAAGAGTATGTGAGCCTTACATCCCATCAGGACATGTAAGTAAATAGACAAGTATACATGTATATACAATATATGTATATTGTTTGTTTTCATCATGCCATAACCATTTACTGTCTATTGTCAGAAAATATAAAATTTATTTGACTAGCTTTAGAAACAGGTAGAAATGCTCATAGAAAATATTCGTAGGGTCATATTCCTCTAGTAAATACCATCAATGCAGGGTAACAAATTTTTCACCAAAAATATGCATAGTGGGCATAACTCCAAGGCAAATGCAAGGTCCTGTCCACAACTACCCGTGTTCCTGCCCTGGTATAATTATAGGCCTAGGTATATTTTAACTTTGGAAGTTAGTACTCTTGCTGTCCATGCATATACACATATATTGTGTACTACATACATATATGGAAATGAAAAATAATGGTAGCAACACAGACACTTCCATATCCCCTCCCCCTTTTTTTCTCTCGTCATACTCCACATGCCGTTTCAGAAACAATCCGAATGACTGTCGTGTTGTTTTTGATATCATGAATGTTGTTAAAAACTGACTGCATCAGCAGATTTGATGTATCAACCTGAATGGAATTGGACGATAATATTAAGTTACATATGATTGTCTGATTGTTGTTGACATACGTCACTATGAAATAATTATTTATAGGATTTCATTTTTGTGAAACGCATTTCCGGCTCACACGAGATACACGCTCCACACGATATACACGTTCTGCACGATATGAACTGTTCAGAGCTTTCGTACAAGAACGGAGCGAATTGAATCGTTTGTTTCGTGTAAAACGTGTATGAATGGTACACACAACACACGATTTGATTTATTTGAAACGGAACGAACGGAAAACGCGAGCGGAACGAACGAAACACGGAATGTACACGCAAAAAATGTAACGTTGAACGTCCAAACAAACTGTATCACTAAATATGAATATCTTCTTTCACCCTTTTTAGTACAGAAAGACTGGTGTATTAAATCCCGGAGTACTGACTTTAGCTTATCGTGTGGAAGGGTAGTATAGAAAGTAGAAAAATCAAATGTTTTGACACTGTTGCAGTGGTTGATTTCATTTGAAGATATATATTCTAATAAGTCTTTTGAGTTTTTGAGAATCCACATCTGATTCACTAAACTTGTAATTTAGGTACCCAGTAGATACAAGGCTGGTTGTTGTTCTCTTCACTTTAACTGATACCAAAGGAAGATACTATTGAATTTTGAATGTTTGGTATGTCCTCCCTTGGTATGGTGGAGAGTTTGTATGTGGGGTTGCCAAAAGAATTGTCAATGCCCATCTTCTTCATTGAGAAGTGAATGTAGTGACTTTTGCAGATAAATGGGATGTTGTTTTGGGCCTTGTAAGCTTGTACGATGACATTAGTGTCATGGAGGAAGGATACTGTTTTTCTACCTCTAGGAAATTGAATATGATTTTTGGCCTGGGGCTCATGGTTGTCTTTAGGCGCCTCATTCGAGCTACAATCAATGAATTTATGGACCTGATCCAGTCAGACAGTGTTTCAACCTTTTCCTTCTCTCTCTTAGCCCATTGTTTGGCGTATTCCTCAATTGTGTCCTCAATATTTTAAAATCATGTTTCCAAGTGATGTGTTGGTGTTCACGATATTTTGGACCTTTTTTGAAGAGATCACGTAGTTTCTTATTGCTTACGATATTGAGGTCCCCTGTAATATCGGGACTAGCAACAGCGTACATAAATGGGGAGGAGAGAAAACAATAATCAGGTGGTTTTGATTTGAAGTCATCAATTTGGACATCCCATAATACCCGCTTGTGATTGAAGATGATAGTTGCAATTCGCTTTGTATATGTATAAAATATAAGAGGAACTGTTTGGTCTTTAAAGTATGGTGGTATCTTTGCGGTAACATTATTATGAAGAATATTGCCTGGATTGATGGCATCTTTAAGTTGGAATTTGTGTGTGGTGATGTTTTCTAAAAGATTCTAACCTTCATGTTGACGATGGAATGGTCTGGTTGATTGAAGTGTGGGTAGACATGACGAGTCTTGTTGTCTTTGACTTCGTAGCGATTTCCACACATTGTTTTATTCAATCTATCCTTGGTTTCTTCACTATATATCAAACCACGCAGAGTACACAAGTAAAGCCTGAGATTGACTGAAACCAGTTGGCTCAACTCTGAGCATACATTTTCAGTCAAAACTAGTTTTGAAAAAGACTGATCAGCATTGAATCAACTGGGCACAGTCATTTTCAACGCTGTTCAGACCTTTTATGTAAAAAAAACGACTGAATCTGGTAAAATAAGCAAAAATATTTGTTAATAGTGAATATCAAATATCGCGATTACAGGTAATGTTTTGGTTTGATCCTTAGTGTACCAGTTGAGTTTGTCGATACATCTATTCATTGTGGTACGTCTTACACACACGATCTCCTTGTACACTTCATAGTTTACCAAATATAGAACTAATAATTGCAAATAGGTCATCAGTTTCTGTATGAATATCAGGAAAAAGGAAATATATACTCAACAAAAAAAGTTCAGGACCATATTCATTTAAATTCATGTATCTTTATTTTCGTGTTGAAGCATGGCTAAAACCACCGATCTGACCAGCATGAAATTTTAAACAGTGTTTACACTTACCATTATAAACATTTTCTGAAATTTTCAAATCATTTTTGAGAGTAAAAAATTCGCGTTCTTTGGCAAAAAATTTTCATCGAGTTGTTTACTCTTTTAACTCTCTTCAGGTTTTGATTCATTGACAATTCCTGAAAAGTGGCAAAGAAATGGGAACTCGCATATGGGTACCATTCTTGTCCCATACAAGAATTCCAACTCTTGTTTCTGTCATTTTGAAAATTTGGAAAGGTACGGTGCTTAAAATAAACATTTTGATTTAACAGCGTCGTTTGAATCATCAAGACACAGCAATTGTGAAAGAAAAGGGTTCATTGCATCTGTTCCTACAGGAAATTGATTTTTTTGAAGGCGGATGAATTTTTGAGGTAAAAATGGAAATTTCAGAAATTTTTGCTTTTCGAGGATGCATGAACAGATGAAAGGTTGACCCCATATACTTTTTTGAAGTGTCTAACAAGACACTTTTCTGTTTTTTTTTTTTTTTTTTTTTTTTTTTTTTTTTTCTTTTTTTATTTAGTTCACTTTATGTCTATGTGAGTCTAGGATAATGTTTATTTCGCTAAAATGGATTAGGGGCCAACTCCGACCTGATGTTGGATGTGGGGTTTCCTCACCGTTCATTGAAGAACTTATGGTGGCTTTGAGTTGTTATTAATCCCCTTTGGGTCGTTGTCTCTTTGACACATTCCCCGTTTCCCTTCTTTTTCCTAAGTTTCGAAGACATCAGACATCAGACACGAGGTCCCAAGACTGGTTGGCTTTTGCATAATTTGGTCAAAACAAACTGTGGTGTGAAACTTAATACATTTGTAATAGAAATGAAAAACCATGGTCATACTTTTTTTGTTGTTGTAATTTTGGGTACGCTTCACTGTCTGCTAAAACTGATTGTATAAGCCACATATGTTACATCTTAAAGCAATATGATTAGAAGACACTTTCTCGTTGATGACAAAAAATTACTCTGGCGAGCAAAAGATCTTGAAAATTCACTCTTAGCGTGGTTTTTGTCAGTTCGTAGAGATACACTTTTTGTCATCCCTTAAAAACGAAGTTTTTTTTTTTTTTTTTTTTTTTTTTTTGTTTTTTGTTTTTTTTTGTTTTTTGTTTTGTTTTTGTTTGTTTTGTTTTGTTTTGTGTTTTTGTTTCTAGGCATTGCCAGAGACTTATCATCCATGTATATGAGATTACAATGGTACTCTGATGAATCATCACTGTTGTGATTACTAATTAAAAGTTATGCAAACCAAGAAATATGAGACAAGTGCTTCCTTCCAAAGGCAGCGACTGGAGAACTTTGCAAACCTGACATTCGAAAATTTTACCTTCTTCCGTGTACAAAACTGTTTGAAAATTGTTAGTTATAGCGTAAAAAAAATAGTTTTTGCCTATTTCGAATGTACTCACCGATGTAATAAATAATTTATTGGCAGATCAATACTGGTAGGTACACAGTAAACTCCTTTTGGCCTACCCATAAAAGCCAGACTGACTGAGTGACACCAAATGTTTATTTGCCAGTACCCCAAAGTTTCAATAAAAGAAAAAACAAATGTGCTAATAAGAGAAAGAAGAAGCTTATCTGTAACGAGATCAAAATAACTCGGAAGGCAAACGAATGAATTATGTGATTGAAAAACGAAATACGAAACATATTTCTTAATTTAAAACTGAAAATTGAAAATAACCTTAATTTATTGATTAGTTATTGTTGTGCTGAATTCGATTTTTTATCAGAAAATTCATTCAAAAGCAAAGCACTGCCAAGACTATGACCTGCTTGTATTGAGAAAATATGAAAAAGTAGCACATTTAAAAAAGTGCGATTTAAAACGAATCATACAAACATAGGATGCACTTTGAGTGATAACCAAAAACCTCTTATTATATCAATTGTCCCACAAATGCTGTAATGCACAACTGTGGGACAAGTCCAGCAACAAGGCCTAGATAAAAAATAGCTTACAAACTGTCACCATGTATCCAACCTGCTATTTGTGTTAAAGTTTCGAGGAAAATTGGCTCCTTTCCCCTTGAAACCAATTTACAATGTAATTCTCAATAAATTGACATGCAGCCTGCACCTTTAGGTACCAGTCTAGACCCCGACCNCCCCCCCCCCCCCCCCCCCCCATCATAAGGCGTCAAGAAATTTCATTCGATGTTTGTTGGCTTATAGCATTATATTGGATTTTAGATAAACTGATTCAATCAATCTGGATTTTGCGGTTACTGGGATATGGAAATGCATTTTTTTTTGTATGGTTTTAATTCTACAACAATAGCTTAAGGTAGTTTCCTCCTTTGAATGAAATAATGAAAATTTCATTATTGCATCTGAATTAGTAGGACTTAATGAAAGGTTGACAATAAAAAGCAAATGCAAGTTGTATTTTGATATACTAAGATATATATTAAGAAGTAATGTCAATTTCTTGAAATTTTGTCTGAAAATCTTTATAGTTAAATGTTGATTTGACATTACGTAAACAGTAAGTACTCACTGGCAAAATATTTTTTTTCTTGCTATATGGTGTGATGTTCCTCACTGTGTTGAAGACCGTACGGTGACCTCTAGATTCATTGTTTTGGGTCGTTTTAACCTGCATATGGGATGTTGTCTCCTTGACATTTACCCAATTTCCTTTCTTTTTCATATTCATGATATGATATGAAAGAGAAAGAAAAAATCCACACGTCTGACAATCTGTCAGAAATCAACTATGGCAACAACCTTAAATTGCCGTTGCTCATTTGATTATTCCTCCTGAGAAATTCGATCGTATTACAAAGTTTTTAAAATATCACTATCACATGCCTGTACCTTTTTTGTTATCAATTCAATCGTTTTACTATGTAAATCACTATCATATCAGTTGTTCATATATTTCACATTAATTCATTCAATAAATTTGAGATAGATTTTTTCAAAATATATGTAATCGTAGTTTTATGAGCCATCTTTTAACATTTGGTCAAAATATTTTTCAGAGATGGAGAAGATTTGTGTATGAAGATCGAATTGAATCGGTGTTTGATGTAATGATCATCAAAGTAAAGATTTTAAGGAATTTGAAACAGTTTTGTGATTAAATTTCAATTCAAAGTATGTAAAATCAACACCCATGAGAAAAAGGCGCACCATCAATTCGAAACATGTACTATTATGTGTTTTCATTATTCTTTCTCTCTATATATATATATTGAGTGACCATGATCTTGCTTTACAAAAATGCCATAAAATAATTGACGACTTATCAACTATAAATATGACAAAGATTATGAGGTCTTTAAACTCTAGCATTTCTTTCAATATAAACTTTACCGATGAGATAACCGTCTCGGTATGCATACCGGCTGTTGTCACTGATGTGAGGACTTTAACTCGTTTATTGACATCGATAAATTTACAAACTTATAAACCAACTGAAGTAATAATCGTTATGTCTAATACAGCAGCTATAGATTGTAGCAAAATTAAAAACCAATTAAACACATTTTACAATGCATCGGAACTGCATCTTCTCTGCTTGAAAAAACTACAATATCAAAGTAAATCACGCAATATGGCATCTAGTTTGGCAAAAGGGGTCGTTGTTTCTTTCATCGATGCAGACGACATTATGCTTCCTAACAGAAATGAGGTAATAATTTCGATTTTTAAAAAATATAAGCCATTCATGGTTTTACATGGATTTACTAATCAAACAGATGTAACAGTGGACAAACGATGGAAAAGTGTGAGCATATATGATGGAATTAAAATGTTTGATATTGAAAAGAAAACCAGACCTATGCATATATATTTACATCCGGAGATTATGCATTCGCAGATGTCAGTGTTGTCCATAGTCTGCAGAATTGTTAAGTTTAGGGAAGCGAAACAATTCTACAGGGAAGAAGATGCTTGGTTTCTAAGAGATGTTATCACTACTTTTGGCCGCCACACCGATACAGCATATTTTATAAATGTACCACTAACATGGTACGTTCCAGGTAAAGATCAAATCACTCAAGTATTGCAGGACAATCTTCATGACTTTAATGTTCCTACATCAATAAATATTTAAATAAAGAGTGTACTTAACCATATTGCAAATGATAACTCTTTATTAATTTTAATAGTCTTTTGAATGATATCACGTCATTAAATGTTTGATTGAAACGTGACGTTATACAATACTATCAAACATGAATACCAAAAGTTGGGGTTCAAATCAGGAGAATACGGAAGGTACAAGAGATGTGGTCATTGTCTAAAATCAAAGTCTAGAAACGTGACTTAAAACGGAAATACGGAAGAAAAAGAAACACATTAGACACAAATGACGAAAAAAAAGAGAAAAAAAGAAAAGGAAAAAAATGGGTGTAATAACTATTTTCCGAAGAGAATTATCAAGATTCAAAGTCCAAGAGGCAAATAGACAAGGCATGTGTAAGTGCACACGAACCTAAAAAATTGTCAACTGTAATGATACAAGAATTTGAAAAGAAATTTTGAGTTTAACTGGTTTTATGGTGCGTCAAACCTCCCCTTCAATTGCGGAATTATCCGGTAGCAAATCAACGGCAATTGTTATTAAAGTTCGTGGACAGTAAAAGGAAATGTTTATCCCAGTATTAAGATATCACAGTACGTCCGAAACTTTTTTTTCCACAACAGACTGATATCTATTAAAGATTTTTTTATGATCGTATGAAACGGATTTTTTTTTGAACGGCTTGATTAATAAGGCGTTCACAGATATAAAGTATGAACCTAAAAAACAATTACTGCCCATCAAATGAACATTGATTTTTGAACTGTCATTCACTTTTAGCTACTGTCGAAGTACTGTCAAAAACCTATTGTCAAGAAGTGTGACAATTCGAGGCAGTAAAAAACACCTATACTCAGCTACTGTATTAATTGTCTAGCAAGCTAACAGAATTTCGCAGAAAATAACAGTCTTTCCGACAAATGTGATGCACTGTCCTTGATTATTACTGTGCACGTCAGCCAATGACAGTTTCACTTGAATTCACTGTAGTGAATTGTGGTGAACTGTGGCAATCAATGACAGTCGATCACAGTATTATCATACTGTGGAAGTACTATTATTCGTTCGGATCCACTTTTCGTGGTTTTTGTGGTCTATTTTAATCACGAATTTAAATTCACAACGAAATGCATATTTTTCCTAGAGTTTTAAGGTATGAAATTTGAATTCATGAATAAAAGTACCCACAAAACAGTTAATTTTATGAAAACTATGAAATCTGATGTCCACAAATAAAAGTACTCGATCAGTATTTGTGCTTTACTCATGTACATGTAGATTATTAGCTTTTAAAGACCTTTTTTTCTGAATCATAATAATAGTTAAAACTTCAGGATATGATAAACAAATGTGATGTAATATTTTGTTTTATTTTAATATCAGCTTTCAATTTAAACATTTCGAAACTGTTTTCTATTGTCCTTTTACATCAATTTCAAACAATCATGTTTTTCCTATATGAAAATAAAGCCGGTTAAAATAAATTCTCTGGTGATTTGTGCTGTCTAAACCAATTCTGACCCATTAGATAAATTTCCATATTCAACGTATGCTGGATAAAGTCCCGTGCTATTTCCCGCCAAATATATTCGGAATAAAATTCTCGGTGTTTATCATTTATCATTAGAAAAATAGATTACACCACTTTAAATCGATTGTTACCATATTTTATCCACTCTCGGTAGTTTAATTTAAAACCTTTAAGATGCTCGGCAAGCCTCGCACTTTAAATTTTAAAATTTAACTATCTCTAGTGGATATAAATTGGTAATAAACTGGATCTTGTGGTTCAATCTATATTTATTAATAAATTATACTTAACTGAAAAGAAAATAATGTCTCCAATGAAATCCTTAATTCTCATTTATGTGGGATTATCAAATTAAAAATAAAACAGAATTATAGCAAAAAATACTGTTAGAAATACTATAACAGAATCGAAAAAATACCGTAGGAAATGTGAATTTAGTTTCTACTCATGCAAATTTCGACAGTCTATTTCTCTTCAGTGCAGATAAAATCAAGGCATTTAAAAATTTATCCACCGAAATATGTGTAAAGGTTGACAGAGAACTAACCAATAGGTTCTAAAAAGGAAGGCCCAGATGAGATATGGACAGAGCCATACATGAAGGAGATACTCCTATATTTTCGCTAGCCAAGAGTTACGATCCGTTCCTCTCCTTTTCACCCTTGGAAGATCAAGCCTCATTTTTGGAGACACAAGTCCAAAATGATCTCCCTTTGAAGTAAAATTTTTCAGTATGATTTATGATTATTATTAATTAAAGATCATTTGATGTTTGTGGTACCGATTTGTCCCTATCGATGTTTGAAAACCCAAGTGATTACAAAAGCTTTCCAAAATTTGCTTTTCAAAATTTCATTTTGGTACTGTTTGAGGGTTAAAGAAGTTACACGTACCATGGTTATCAATTGGTTTTGTCTCAGGGTTAGAAAATGACAATAACCAATCAGTAATCTAACAGATCTTTCAAAACATATGCCTCAATGACCGTCTGACGGGTGCTGTATACAGAGCAGGACATGCTTACCCTTTCGGAGCACCTGATGTCACTCTGTTTTTTTGAGAGTTCACACTGTTAGTGCTTTAGGTTTTAGTGTTGTGTATGTACTGTTCGTGTGTTTTGTGGGCATGTCGTGTCTTTGGTCTTCCGTCTTCTGGTGTTCTTGCTTTTGCCTTGTCTCTGGACTTTGATTTGTGTAATCTTGTGCTTTGTTCCTTCGGTATTCTACTGCCGTTGTTATGGAATATAATAATGTCTAAATTCATAAAAAAAGGACAAAAAAAACTGTATTCATGAAAAATGAAGCCTCAAAAGTAACGAAACATCAGAAACCCTTTGGATTTTGCAAAAGTAAAAAAAATCAATACACATTCTATTTTAAGTTCTATTGTCATTTATACAACCCTGATTCGTTTAAGTTGTCTTTTTGTTCGTTCGTTTCTCGTTTTGCGTTTAGTGTATCGTTTTTGGTCCGTTTGTGTATCGTTTTCTGTTCGTTTCTGCTAATCGTTTGATAAACGCGTTTGTTCGTTCGTGCAAGGAAACGAACGATTGAAATCCAAATATTCAAACCTGAATGGTTACTGTAAAGTAATAATTCGTTCGTGAAGACGAACGCTACTATCGCGCGTTGGTTTTCACGAACGCTACTATCGAGCGTTCGTCTGCACGAACGCTATTATCGTGCGTTCGTCTGCGCGGTCCCTATTATTGGACACCGACGATTGAGCAGTACATTATTTATTGTCCGTTTCCCCTTTCGTTTTGTTCATATTATTTATTTACTTTGATCGCAGTTTTGTACCTTCACGTTGAAGATTCGACTACTAAATGGGTCGCCAGAGTTCAACTGCAAGACATATATAATTGTAAAGTTAATCATAGAAACTATTCAACAGTTCAAATTAGACATCTTTTAGAGACTGTGCACGATGTCAAAACGTCAAGGAATTCCATCTTCACGTTCGTTCATTGTTATAAAGCGACATGACTTATCACAGCAGCAGTTACACGAACGTCGCAGAAAAAAAAATCAAAATTACCGATTTTCATATGAAATGTATTAATATGTGGTTACATAAAACTGTGAACTGACTTCCAAACTTGATAAACTTTTAAAACTTTTCAACATCAGAGCAGTTACAACAACTCACATATCGCGTATCAGAAAATCGCTCGGGTGGACTGATCATCGGTTAAAGTATTGCCAACTCATAAGTCACAAAAACGAAGCTGCCCGCTTTAAATGTTGTCTTCAAGCTCTTCATTTAAAGGAAACTTTTACTGATGTGATTTTTACTGAAAAATCATCTGTAGAACTTTCATCTGATTGGAGACATTTTTATAGAAGAAATTCAAACATTTTTAAAGTACCAGCAAAGAAAATGATACCAAAACATGCATATATATATATGAAAACAGTGGTATCAATCATTTTTGGAGTGTAAAAAATTCATTGGAAGTTCTTGATAAATTAAATGCTTATAATGCCCCTTTCGAATCCCTTGAAAGTTTTGATTTCTCTACCCTCTATACTACCTTACCACATAATCTTATAAAGGAAAAATTCAGATGTCTTATTCAATGGGCATTCAAAAAATCCGATTGTGAATATATTTGTTCTAATTCCTTTCAAACACATTTTAGTAATACAAAACAAAAGAACTCAATTAATTGCACTTGAATTTTTACTTGACAATATATTCATTCGTTTCGGTAACTCTATTTATCGCCAGGTCATAGGAATTCCTATGGGTACCAATTGTGCACCACTTATAGCGGACCTCTTTTTGTACTGCTACGAATCTCAGTTTATGACCAACATCAGCAAAGACCCATCTAAACAGCATTTAATTGAAAAGTTTAACAATACTGTCCGATATTGGGATGATATTTTAACTTTGAATAATGACGACTTCAATACGTATTTTAAGGACATCTACCCTAAAGAACTTACTTTGAATAAAGCCAGTTCTAATAATCATCATTGTCCGTTCCTAGACATCAATTTTGATATAACGAATGGTAAATTAGACACTAAAATTTATGATAAAAGGGACGATTTTTCTTTTCCCATATTTAATTATTCATTTCTTGACGGTGATGTTCCATTAGCGCCATCATATGGTGTTTACATATCTCAACTTGTTCGATTTGCTCGAGTATGTAATAAAGTTTGCGATTTTAATGAACGGAATCTTTTCATAACTGAAAAACCATTACATCAAGGTTTTCGTTATCATAAACTAGTTAAAACCTTTACTAAATTTTATCATCGATATAAAGACTTAGTTCGTAAATACAATGCAACCTGTAAACATCTTATCAAGGCTGGCATTTCACACCCCTTATTTTATGGTAATTTTTTACATAAAAGTAAAAAATACTTACACTCGCCTAACAAACTTATAAAACCTTTAAATCGTCTAATTCATAAGGGTTATAATTACGGTATTGTCGTCAAGTCATTACGTATGACCTTCTTTGGTATTAACATTGATTTTTTGATAGGGTCTTTGCATTTTAACTAAAAACATTCTAAATTTCTAAAATCAGTATTGCATGGACACGAGTTATGTATTCCGGTATATACATGAAATCATTATGCTAAACTCCTCACAGGAAGGGATCTTGATGGAAGCTGTACACTGAGGGTACATAGCTTAATTTGTCAGTTGGTAATGGGTCTGGAGCTGGCATGTCAGTTAACTGCTAGTAGACTCTTGTGATTTCATGTTTATGTCCGTATATTTAGTTCTTTCAGTTTCATTTTTCACAGTTGACTCAGTCCTGTTGCCAACTGAATTTTACTGTTGTTACGATCGTTTTTTTTTATTTATCACATTGGCTAAAGGGGGAAGGTTTGTGCCCAATAAAACTAGTTTAACCCCGCCGCAGCAGGTTTGCGCCTGTCCTAAGTCAGGAAATTTATTAAGCCTGTGTGTGTCTTGTCTGTTTTCTAGTTAGTTCACTTTATGTCTATCGGAGTCTAGGAAGATGCTTATTTCGCTGAACTTGATTACTCTTTTACGCATATGCAGAAAACAAATTCACAGTAACTTCGGTATATAGTTATTTATTTAGGGGCCAACTCCGACCTACCGTTGGATGTGGGGTTTCCTCACCGTTCATTGAAGATCTTATGGTGGCTTTCAGTTGTTATTGCTCCCCTTAGGGTCGTTGTCTCTTTGACACATTCCCCGTTTCCCTTCTTTTTCTTATATAAGGTAAGTTTGTTGAATACATTTATGTTGTTATGGTTATGGTATTCAGATTGTACCTTTATGTTCCCACATGATTACTGAATTTTGTTTTTGTAAATTATTTTCTATTTGAATAAAATTTAGCTATTTTATTACAATTATTTTTTTTACCCTTTGTTCTTCTATGTGCATTTGTACTTATCAAGTCTTTTATGAGGAAATTGACTGCATGACACATTTTGATATTTTTCCCTATTATGTTCAACCAAAAACTGCAAAATCTCCTTCGGTACTTTGAATTTTGGCATCACTCAGTGGCGGAATAAGACTTTCTGCTAAGAGGAGGATGGAGTTGTCGACCAATCATGTTTTTCCAAAAGGGGGCCCGGAACCATTTTTTTTTAACCCCAGGAATTTTAAATATATTCCAACCTAATGAGGGGCCCGCCGCCTTAATCCGCCACTGTTATTGCCTTCACAACATACAACATGTATTCTCAACTCTTTTTTCAAATCTTATTTTCAGTGTTATTTCATTACAGATGATCCAATGCAGCTTTCGAGATCTCATCAATTCGCAAGGCATAATTTCATCATGCCGCGTAAAAAATTGCAAAACGTCCAACATTTTTATTACTGACTCAAATTTTACAAGCAACCTTACCAACAGGTCATATTCAACTAGAACTTACGACGATCTGAATTGCTCCTCGAGAGATCTTATTTATGGCTTAGAGTGCTCTCTTTGTGGATTGATTTATGTAGGGGAAACAAAAGACAGGTTGAACAAACGTATGTGCGGACATAGATACGAAGTCAAGGACAATAAGAACCGACAAGTTTACGCACATTTCAACCAACCTGACCATTCAATTGTCAACATGAAGGTCAGGATTATTGAAAAAAAATATACAATAAGACAAATAACCCTACGCTAAGTACATCTTACCGTCTGCAAAGAGAGGAATACTGGACTAAAGAGTTAGGTAAAGCAATACCCTATGATTGTAATGATAACATCAAAAGTGTAGGAAATCTATCCAGGATGTAGTTGGGTGAATGTGATGAATAAATTGAATGGAAGCCAACGCAGACCGCGTAGCCATGCACACAAGCATTACACTGCCCCGAGTCTGCACGACATTTCAATAAATGGTCTTCTTCCATTGATGACTATTCCACTAGGTATTCATCACATTTGTACCAAATTGTATTCTTTGCCCCTTTCAAAGCTCCATTCTTTCTATAAAACATGCTTAGCATCAACAGTGACTGATTGGCATACCCTAGAATATAAATTAACAGCAATTGTTTTGGATATAGCAAACCATAGACTATTCAAACCTGTCCGCGAATCAGCCAACGAACCTGATAACCGGACATTTCTCAAAATTCAATTCGCCAATAAAGGCTTGGACGCCATAAATCTCGCCAACATTCTACATAGCAAAACAGTCACATCAAATATTCCACCTTACTACATAGCAAAACAGTCACATCAAACATTTCACCTTACTACATAGCAAAACAGTCACATCAAACATTCCACCTTACTTCAAAGATCAATCTGTTCCACTTATTTCGTAGTCCTACACTAAACTCATTGCAATTTCCATTTCCAATTACACACGGGTATTGCGTGATTTCAAAACTGACGACTTCAAAGCCAAACCACCTGATTGTTCTTGCTTCACTTCCCCATTTAGTTACAGTCCGGCTGGACACGTGCTAACCATTGACCTAGATATTATAGACAATATCAAATTACGAGAGGTTTTTTCAAGAGGTCCCAAATTCCGTGAACTCCAGCATATAAACTGGAAGTACAACTTCAAACTTTTGATGGATGCAGTTGAGGACTATGCGAGGAAGTGGGCAAAGAAAGAGAAAGAAGATGTCGAGACGCTGTTCGACTGGATCAGGTCCATTAAATCGTTAATTGTGAATCGTATCCGGCGTTTGAAAACATCAATGAAATCGAGAAATCCTAGTATATTTGAAGATCCCCTCAATAGAAAAAGGATGGACAACCCCCACGAAAATTATGTCATTGTCCCTGCAGACAAAGCTTTTAACAACATACTGTTCGTGTGTAAGAAGCACTATCTTGACTTTTTGGTTAAGGAGATGGGAATTGATAGTTCATCAGGAAACCCACTACACTATGAAGGGAGGAGATTATTGAAAATCAAAACTCAGTTTTAACTTCCTTTGGCATCAAAGCGGATGATGAAAACAATCAGCTCCCCTACATCTACTGGGTCCCTAAACTTCACAAGAACCCATACAAACAGAGATTCATTGCGGGGTCTTCCAGATGCACCACCAAGCCACTTTCCAAACTCCTTACTACTTTATTGACCGCAGTTAGAGATGGCCTGAAAAGTTACTGTGATAAAGTCTGCTCCACGAACGGCGTCAATCACATGTGGATTCTAAAAAATTCTAAAGATCTTCTTGAACAGCTATCCCCTAGCAGTCTTACCCATTTCCACAGCATACGAACTTTTGATTTTTCTACTCTTTATACTACCCTGCCACAAAATAAATTGAAAACAATAATTTCTGATTTGATACATCAATGTTTCTGCACTAAAAACGGAGAACACAGATACACTTACCTAGAAGTAGGGAAAACAAAACGTATTTTGTAAAGAACCACACTGAGTCAAAGAAGAAGTACACGGAGAATGACGTAATCAAGATGTTGGAATTTTTAATATATAATATTTTTGTCGAATTTGGAGGTCGCGTTTCTCAACAGACAATCGGGATTCCCATGGGAACTAACTGCGCGCCGCTTTTAGCTGATCTTTTTCTTTTCTTGTATAAAGGCCAAGTTTTACAAGGGCTAACAAAGAAAAAACAAAAACATTTAGCCCAGTCCTTTAATTCAGCTTCCGCTTCATAGACGATGTACTTTCTCTTAATAATCCAAAATTCAAGGAATATTTACACCAGATCTATCCCAATGAGCTTGAAATTAAAGAGACTACTGACACACCTACTTCAGCTTCGTACTTAGATCTGTTTATATACATTGATGAAGATGGACGTTTGAAATCTAAGCTTTATGACAAACGTGATGATTTAAATTCCCAATTGTGAATTTTCCCTTTCTGAGCAGCAATATACCTACCTCTCTAGCCTATGGAGTGAACATTTCACATTTGATTCGTTACTGTCGCGCATGTAGTTTATACAGCGATTTTTTAATAGAGCAAAAGCACTGTCCCTAAAGTTGCTTAGTCAGGGATTTGTTCATCCTTTTGTTGCTTTCGTCCCTTCAGACATTTTATGGCCGTCACCATGATATCAATGACAGATATGACGTGTCTCTGTCCCAAATGAAAGCGGACATTTTCAGCTAGAGTTCACGTCTTCTCGGATTTGACATAACCGGTTTTGACTCAACCCTTGATTGACTCACTTATAGTGTGACGAGTGCCGCTAGCGGAGCAGGACATGCTTGCCCTTCCGGAACGCCTAATGTCACTCCCGGTTTTCATGGGAGTTCACACTACGAGTGCCTTAGTTTAAATGTCGTCTTTTTATTTCCGTGCTTGTAGCTGTCACACGTCCTTGTTTTGTCTTTGTTTTTCTCTGTTGCCGTTTTTGCCATGTCTTCGGATTTCGATTTTTGTAGTCTTCGCTTCCCTTCCCTTGTTCCTTCGGTATTCTACTGCCGTTGTTTCATAAGATATTTAATAAAAAGATATGCACAATGTAAAGCACATACACGATATATATCTTGTCAAGTCTATTTTTGGAACAAATACAATGTTTCGCTATGAGTCACAAAGGTGGAAATATGTAAGAGTTTTGATAACTGATATGGTTAAGTTCCACAATCTAAACAAGTCTTGATACAATACCCAGTACCAACACATTTACATCTACATATATTAAATGTCTATGTAACATTTCAATATTAACAAATTTAATCAAAATATTTAAATATTTTTTTGGAAAAAAAGGCAATTAGTAAAAAAAATTTTAATGCAGTCTATGCTANAAAAAAAAAAAAAAAAAAAAGAAGAAAACAAAATTACTAGCCTGAGACTAATACTACTAAGATTATTTGTCTTGGACTATCAAGCTTTCTTCATTGGATTCGTTATTTATGCTAGCGAGCTAATATTGTTGTAACAGTCATAAATTGTGTTCGTTCAGGAGAGTCCATATTTACAAATTAGTTAAAGCCGATATAGATACATATAATATATTATGATCAATACGTCTCTTTTTTCAGTTTCCATTTTAAAATTAAATAGGTACATGTATAGTCTGTAAATTAATTGTTGACACATCTTGGGATTATTTTAATCCAGAATCTACTGAATTGTGTCACTTTTTTAAATGTTCAATTTTAAGATTAAGCCAGATATCTTTTGTGCAAAAAACACATATTTTTATTTAGTGCGGAAACTGCTAAACTTGCTTTAAACATAACCTTAATAAACTGTATCTTAAGCTAACAAAGGGAGAAAATTTTCGTCAGTGACGGTAGAAATTGCTGGTGTTTGAAATGAAAAATCACAAATAAAAAGGTTGATTAGACTAAGATATATATGTTACAGTAAATAAGCGTAATCAGGGATTACGCGTCATCACTGGCTAAAGCAGAGAATACAGGTAATTTCTAACTATTTTAGGGATTACATGTAATCCCTAAAATATCAGGTATTATATGTAATTCCTGGAAAAAAAATCCAATTTTTACACTTATTCACTGATCATATTAACATATAGATAGATAATAATAAGGTATTTGAAGTAATACTCATATATATATATATATATAT
>MJUU01048053.1:181071-191462 GCA_002080025.1 Modiolus philippinarum | reverse complement strand
TATATATATATATAGATGAGACCCGGAGAGGGAACTATCAATGTGCAGATTAAACAATGTTGGGCTCATTTTCAGACGTATATATAAATAATTCATCAAGCCTAGGATGATGTCTCACGATAGTATCCATTGGACAAGTATAGTATGAAGAGTTGTCAAATACTTCAGACAACTATATAAAAATTATAACTTTGTGTGGCGGCATTCCTTGTCGAAAGACAAAGAATCCTCTCTGCTATACACACAGTTGATTTGCACGAGCACCTATACATCATGTTCGCGTTACAACCCTAGATTAAAACTACGAGGAGGTAACACCCGGTTACCGAAAGCTATATTTTTATATAGCCTAGGTAGCCGTGTGGTCTAGGGCGCTGGACTTAGTGCATGCGGTGTTGCCATTCACAATTGTTCTTTGTCAAACAAATAGTAATGAATGTTCAGAGTCTACAATTTCTTCATATTTCGTACTCCTGTATCGCTGGTTGTTATTGCTAGTGGTAGGCTGCACTCGGTATTATACATGTTAAAAAAAGCTTGCTCAATGGCCCGTCGTCGTCTAGGTGATAAGGCTGGTTTTCTCCCTTTACACTATTAGTTTCTCCCAACAATTTCTTATGTCTTGTACAGCTTTTTGGTCAAATTCCACCAAAAGTTTAGCTATGAACAGGAGTTCGACTTGACATCCGTCTGTGCACTTACTGCCACTCGGACCTCTTTGAAGTTGGGGGACATGTCTGTAAAACTGTTGATTACTGCAATAATTGTAGTTTCTGGAGGAGTCAAAACTGTTGTCGGAAAAAAGTGGTGGTTGTGGATGTTGGTACGGCTGTGTTGACTGTTTCTGGTATTGGAAGAGAGATTGTTGGAATAGCTGTGTTGACTGATGGTTCTTGTAGGGAATAAGTGCTTTGCGGGAATGTGATGGTGGGTGCTGTCGAAATAGCTGGAAAAAAAGTGATTTATTGCAGTGCTGTTGTCTATCAGCCTGTGTCATTGTAAAAGATGAGCTGGTGGCTGAATATGAATTTGTGTTGACTAGTGTCTGGGTGATGAATTCTTGTAGTGGTGGCAGTGGCTATGGTGGTGGTAGAAGTGGCGGCGATAATGGCGAAAGTATTGGCGATAGTGGTGGAAGTGATGGTTATAACGGGGATGGTGGTAGGAACATGTAGCTGGAGTCTATTGGAGTTACGTTTGCTTCTGGTGAGTTGTGTAAATCTAAAGAGGCCATCATCTAATTCATTGTAATCTAAAGCTTAACATTTCAGGGGTAGTCAATTTCATTGCTTGTCAGCTTTGAAATTTTATTTTTTTACAAGGTGTCATTTCACCACTTATAGACTGTCAAAAGAAATGACCTTTAAAATTTGACTTACCTGAATCTGTTTTCTTTTCTTCTTCTTCCTTTCTTTTTTTTATTTGTTTTTTTGTTTTTTTTTTTTTTTGCCGAATATTCCACTGTAAAATCATTATTGTAATATATGATGGCCTTTATTCAAAATCCTTGTAGTCTCTTACTTAAGGTAGTGAAGTAATAACTTTGATATCAGATTCACGAAGTGTAGCTACCAACAATATGAGCATTTAATTCTGTATCTTTAATGGTTTTGAACACCAAAGATTTACAAACAAAATAAAATTTATGTATGCATAACAATAAAATATCTCTTGTTGGATATACTGACAAAGAATTGTATGTGTTAGCATACGATCTGTAATCTGTATTACATACCTCTTTGTTATAATTTCTGATTAAGGAGGACATTGACAGCATGTCGTTTCTATATAAATATGATAATCTAGACTAATATTTCATTTTTGTTTAAGCTACATTCTAACCAGCAAAGCATAGGTGCTAATGAGGTTTTTGACTAAAGTTTATAATGGGTCAAGTTTTGGGACCAAAATTGGGCATAATAGAATCTACTTTTTTGGTGTATCTTAGCAGCTGACGAAAAACGCTAAGATAAATTTCACTGTACTTTATTACTATATACTAAATTACACTGGATAAAACTTTAAATACAAAAATAGAAATTGCTTAAATTTATGGATACAAATAAAGTATAAATTGGCCAAATTGTACACCAACAAAATAACACGCTATAGAGTTTTAGTTACTCAAACGATTCCTGATCCTGGCTATTCCGTATTAGTTCTATTAATGTCTGTATAATAATTCACAATATATTCCAATTTTGTTTGAGGCTTGTAATATATTTTAGAGGAGACGGCAACATTTTTCGACTACTGATCAAGAATCCCCAAAGCAAGTCTACTCAGGATACACTATATAAAGTTTGGTAAAACGGCTTCGGTAGTTTAAGTGAAAAGTTTTAGATATACTTTTTGGTGGTCGTATAAAAAAGTGAAAAGGTGATGACACAAAAGGACGACATAATAATAATAATAATAATAATAATAATAATAATGCATTAGCTCATATGCCCTTCCAATCTTGGTAATCTAGTAAAACTAAATCATGTTATTTGCGTGTTGAATTAAAGGAATTCATTAGTAGAAGGTGAAGATTAGTTGGTGATAATTTCATGTTGAATTTCCATTGTTGTTTTAGTTATGACGTTTTTCTTTATTTTAATTACAGCATAATAGAAAAGGTCTGTAAAATTATTTTTAAAAGGAGGTCTTAATTGGGGGTCTCTTTCCCGAAATCCCTGCAACATTTTAGCATAGTCCTCGTTTCAAGGGAGGAAAATATTTTATGAAGACTTTAAACAAACATCATTTCCCGGTTGAAGCAGAATTTTCGGCATTTTCCGTTTCACGCCCGACACTTTTTTTTCCGTTTTCACGGGCAGTTTTGGTGACAATCCCATGTCCCTGTCACTAAATGAAGTCAACCCCGCTACCGGCTTAAAATCAAATGAGACCCACAAAAAAGATCAAAATGAAATTAGGATCCTTTTCCCCGATATCCCGACAATATTGTTCACTGTTTATGGATCCTTTAAAAATACAAGAACGTATTGAGTTTGCTTAATTATGTTACTTAGAAAAAAATACTTAATAACATCGTTCCAGTGAAAAAAAAAGTGTGTAAGTGTTATGGATCATTTAAAAGACCATGTCTCACAATACTCGAAATCAAAGGCAAAGATTAACTAATTTCTTGTAGTGCCGTCGGCCAAGGGCCTCACCGGTATAAGGATTAATAAAGGTAATGCGTTGAACACAAAAATACATTAGAAATAACTGTAATATTTTTACAATAAGTGTTAAATTTCAATCTGTTTGTGTCACTGAAGTTCAACGGTTTTCTCTTAAAGTTCAACCGTTACACTCCTATTTCCTACAACAGTGTACCCACTCCCCCTCACATTCAGCCATAGAAATAATATCCATTTTAGATTATAAAAAATGTGAAGTTTGTGTTACCTTTAATTGTTGTTCCGGTCGACAACTTTCCAAATGAGGTGATTTTGATTTTAAAATGGAATAACGGAATAGCCTTTCTAAGACATTATCCCTCAGCCCTATAACCTCACAAAAGATTGTTATATTCAGTTGTGATAAACTACATTTGATAGTGTATGTGTTTGTATCAATACCATATTTTTTCATTTACAGACTTTTTATAAGTTATTCAAGACACTCTGCTTCTTTTAAATATCTTGGACTATTCCATCTCTCTTTTGTCTTTACTGTGATTCTCTCGATTTCGAAGCTCTTTAACCGATAGCTTACCTCAAATTATTTACTCAACCCGAATTATTTACATGGAATTAATTATTTTTACCTAATTCATTTTTATGTATACTCATTTATATGTTGTTAGTTTAAATTTGGCCTTCTGTTGTTGTTCACCTAAAATATTAGATAAAGTTAAAATGTCAAGTAGTAGAAAATTTCCAGTCCAAGGATCGCACTTATACTATCATGGTTATTAAACGACTTTAATAAAACCTCTCTGCTCCGAGTTGAAGTGCACCAAAAGATGAAAGAAAATATTTTAAACGGGAAATAACAAGATTGATAAATCAGGTAATTTTTATAATTCAATTTATTTTGCATTTATATGATAAAAGTAAACAAATATCTAACACAAGATCAATATAAAAGAAAACTTTGTAGAGCAAAAATACATTAATTGAGTAAATAAAGTCTTAATCAACTTATTAATAAACATGAGTAGAAACTTTTATTTTACTGACATTTTTATTCTTAAGACATATGCACTTTTTGTATTTTCTTCTGTTGGCGGTTTTTAAGTCAGTTAAAGTATGCTGTTTGCATCTTGACCACACATTTTATTATGAAGCGGTTCAATTGATTAAGTTACTCTGAAACATACTTTAACTATTACTGAAACCTGACATGCAAATAGAACTTTTTATTATTAGTTTTATAGATAATTATCAGTTCTATCACAGATGCCATAAAGCAATCCACAAGGCAAGTTATGGTCGCATAACCTGGTCAAATATTGAAAACATTCTGTAAGTTCGTTCGCTTTTCATGTTTTGGTATTTTTTTTTTAGATTTTGGGACTCCTTTGTTTTTTTGTCCATTTAAAAACTTTATATTTTTTTTTGTCCACGAACCCATTCTTTATTTCTCAGATTTTTTTATGAATCTGTATGAGCATTCTGATAAAATTTTATTCATTCTTATATATTCTATTCCGGTAATTCACGGCAAAACTTGTTTGTGTAACACATATGACAATTTTAGAGTTTATCGCCACCTTTTTGCAATCACTTATATCTAGAAAACGCAATCATTTACTTAATCACTTTTTTCCATTTTTAAAAAGAAAAAAATCACTCTCTTACATAAACTACCTAAGGAAGGAACCTCTTTAAACACATTAATATATTGCATTCGTGTTTTTGTCTTCATCTGTGTATAAGAGTAAAAGAGAACCAAACCATCAATCAAAAGAACAAACAATCCATTGCCAATGGCAACATCGGAAACACTCAGAAACAATGACACCACTTGAGAACGGGAATTCCACATGAAAGTCAATCCATTTTATGCAAATGCTGTGGGTGCGTTTTCCCTAAATGCTTAATTATTAACCAAACAAATACTTGACTTACTGGGGACAATAAATTTTATACTGTTTTAAATGATAACTACTGTTTAAGTAGAGTGACTATTTTATAAAGTACTGTTAGGTACTAAGGCGATCCGGGACAATGATCAAGAGTTATACCCAAGAAATGTCATGAACTGTCCAGTACTACGACAGTAGCTAACAGTAAACGACAGTCATTTCAACAACTGTGATGCACATATATTGCGATGCAGTGTGGTAGAGTATGACATCTGCAACTAACAAAACAGGAAGTTATGGCATAGACACTGACCAAACCCTTTCAATTAATTGAAGGCTGTCGTTCGGTAAACACTAAATTTGATTTACAGATGTGAAAAACATGTAGATTCTTTGCTGCACACAAAAATAAAAATAATCCCATTACATTTTCATTTTTTTTTTGTTGTTGTTGTTATTGGTGTTTAACTTAACCTATCAACGATTCTAAAAGTACATGTATTTTACTTTCAGCAGTATTATATTTTCTTCTTTTTTCTTACCCAAGAACTTTTCTTCATTTTTATCTGCATTGAAACATGTAAAATACATTTAAAAATAATGCTATTATTGTTATGAAGCATACTGTATGTCTCAGAACACAACAGTAGCTGAATTCAAGTAACGTGCAATGCGTGCTTCAAAATACAAGAATCTGGGAAGAATAACTAAAACCTTACTCAACACTGATTCTCAACTCAGGTGTATTGTGAATCATCAATCTACTCGGTAAATCTTTGGTCAAGAGAGAGGACTCCTGAAAAAGCAAAATTTAACCTATTTAAGTTCTTGTCCTCTGTTGCCCTGAACGTCTTCTCTTTATTTCAAACCCATAAAGCATTATACACGTATAGAAACGATGTATAAAAAAAGAAAACACTTCTTGTATGCAGAGGTATATTTTATCTCTGTTGTAAGGTGCCAAAAATAGAATGATCGAACTGTTATCCTCGTAATAAATAACAAAATACCAAAGTTACTGTGAATTTAGTGTCTGCATATGCGCATTTCAACAATTTTTTGTCTCTTCAGTGAAAATCAAATCAAACATTTGGAAATCAACAATTCGAAATATGGGTAAAATCTGATAGAGAACAAACAACCAATAGGATTTAAATAGAAAAGCCAAAAACAGCCAAGGACAGAGCTATGCATGAAGGAGGTATTCCTGAGTTTTGAGGAAAAAAAAAAATTTAAATTTGATATCACAACTTTTTTTTAAAGAAATTGGTTTTCAGACCAGCACAAAAGTTCTTGATCCACGTGTCAGCAATTTGTTTTTTTTTTTTGTTTTATTAGAAATATGCCTTTGTATTTGAAAATAGTCCAGACAGAAATGATTTAAATTCCCAAAATTGGATATCAATCGAAAGGTATGGGCTTCAGGAATACTGCAGATAGAAAATATTTGATATTGGATATGTTTTTAATCTCACACAACTCTAAAACCTACACCTACTCCTACAAAATATACAGAAAAAATGAAGTTTTTGGTTTCTAATTCTCTCAAAGTTGCAACCGAAGGATAATTGGTTTGTTTTATCCACTTGGAATATAAAACAACACATAATTAACAAATTTAGAACAAATTGGTAGAGTAATGAGTCAAATTCGGCTCAAAATAATTGAAAAACGGGGATTTCCAGATCATTATAATTTTCAGAAAAATTTTCATAATTGTAGCACAATGAAAAAAATTGTAACAGAAATTAAAGTTTTTTTTTAAACTTTTTTTTTCTGATTTAATCGAATAAGGTGCTGTAAATAACATGCCAAACGTAAAAACATATATCCCCTTCCCCAGAAAAAAATATGGTAAATCCGGAATATATTGAGTGGTTTAGACCATTTAGCATACAGCTAGCTGCATACTCTTAACATCTAAACATTTTCAACAAAGTATTCCTACTAAGCTACAAATGCTATATACAAGTAGGCCAGCAAAGTATCACAACACGTAGTCAGTCCATAAATAGAGTAAAATTATTACTCTTCTTCTTCGTCACTGGCAATGTCGTACAGAGAATACAGTGTCTCCTCATTACTTTCATTATCAGTGTCTTCCAGTATATTTTAATTAACTTAAACATCAACAAGCTACTGTGGAATAAAATCTCCTTCCACCCATTTTGGTTCTAAAATTCCATCGACGTCGTGCCAACCATTGCTATCTTCAGGATCAGGATATGTCGGACTTGCTACATGAGCTCGTTTCCATATTCCTACTTGAAAACTGACCCTTCTGATGTGTTCAAGTAAACTTTTCTCACATTGTGGCAGGACGCCGATATCTACGTTTCTAGAAGCATCAAAGGCTTTTCTGGTGGAACAGCACTTTTTCACGGATTTAAATGTAACGTAATTCGTTTACCCTTGTTACAGATATTTTTCCATCATACATCAAGCAAGTAAAAGATTCAATTTGAAGAAGAAGGTCATCAGTAATATTCCAGGTTTCTCCCAACATCGAGAATGTGTTTTGAAATTGAGGATATTTTTGTTGTTTCACTTTACCAATGCCTTTAAAAGCGCTTTTGCTATCACTTCTTGTGAAAGCATGAATGCCTAAGAAAGCAGCACATAATGTTACCGTATTTTTCTGCAAGACTTGTGATGTTGATAAGTCATATTTTACGAAAGGATATGGAGTAAATGAACATGAGACCATACCACATATGTTAACTCCAACTGCAATAATTTTAATGAGCTGTATGGCCATTTCGGAAATTTATTCCTCATCAGCAGCTTTGGAACCTAAAGGAAATCCATAGTTTCAAAAAATGTTGAAAATGCATAACACCAAATGAAAATCGAATAATCAGTTATATCAAATATCATTGCTATTTCCGGATCCTGTATCGAATAGTATGGTGATTTCCTTTAGGATAACGGCGTAATAAAGCAAAATAAAAAAAATATGTCGATATCTGGACTTCTGACTCAAATATATTTGTACCCTTGTTTCTGGCGATATCGACAGTAAAGAACGACACGTATGTCTGTTTCCTCTTGGGTTGAGGTAAGGTCTTCCAACTACTGGGATACTACCCTTTTTCCGTCTCCAGAACTTGTAAGAAGATGGGCATGGACTTCGCAAATAACAATTAGCTTCTTTCCGACCAGCTTTGATCCCAACATGTCATCTTTCCATACCCGAGCAAGCAACCTCATTAGCTGTATCTTATTTTCGTCATTGCTGAGAAATGTCTTCCAATCAGACGGTTTCTTGGTGTTACCCCCAGTCACTATTAATTTTTCGCCACATCCTCTTCGTTTTCGCTCCATAGCTTTGATTGATCTTTCAAGGTATATGTGTGTACTGAATACCACATCAGACTTGCGGATTATCATGTAAAATATTTTAATAGCTATGTCCTTGGAATTTCCCGGCAGTTGTTTTAAATAGTAGAACAGAGCATTGTCATCTTCAATAATAAGGGTTTCGTCATCTAGAGTGGCGGCACAATATCAATATTGTCTACGAGGTAATAATAGCCTGTCGATTTGTCTGTTATGTTTAAGAAACCGTCAGGCGTGGCAATGCTGTAAGGCACAGGGGTCAAGGA
Source organism: Modiolus philippinarum (assembly GCA_002080025.1). Classification (NCBI taxonomy): domain Eukaryota; kingdom Metazoa; phylum Mollusca; class Bivalvia; order Mytilida; family Modiolidae; genus Modiolus; species Modiolus philippinarum. The sequence goes on along the minus strand of MJUU01048053.1, from coordinate 182,834 downwards.
AAATGTCATCAACTTTTTTTAAATCAAGCGGTAGGTCCTCGCATTGGGAACGGACCAGAAGATGAAACGCAATATTACTGTGTTGGCGATACTTCACAATTTTATTCTGAGAAAATTTCACCGTAGGTTTTTTTTTGGTTTAGTTCCGACAGTTTTTTTTAGGTTTAATCTTTTAATTGGATCAAAGAATTTACTCTTTTTCTCTAGTCTTTCTGTAATAAATGCAATTTTTGCTTAGTTTCCCTTGACCTCTGCGCCTAATACATCTGACTCTAGAGCAGGTCTTGCAAATGCACCAGATGATAAGGTGAGTAGTTTGTGCCTATCAGCAGTATCGAATGGGTTGACAAAACACATTTTTAATTTCAGACAAGCGAATGTCACGATGTTTACCTTCCTTAGTTTCGTCAACCAACATATCTGCGAGGCCTAAAGCACCTTTCACAAACTCTGCTCTTTCATGTGCTGTTCAAATCCACCTTTGGTAAGATTCATAATTACTTAGTAGACCTGATAGGCCATCAGTGCTCCCTCCTGCTCCGCCATGTGATTTTTAATGTTTCATGAAAGTTTCCTCGATGGTTTTATCGACAGGACAACGATTTCCCGGAATAAACGACCTTGCAACACTTATAGCCCCCTGGATGTCAGTTCTGTGGCTCCTGGGTGGGATTGTTCTAAATGTGCTAAGAAAACAGAAAAAACGTCAAATACCGAGCAGAGTTTTGACCCCGAAAGCTAAAGAACGAAACACACATTTGAAGCATACATTGTGCATAGAGATTGTAGTTATTTGTTTTGAAAGCTTTAGTCAATTGTAAAACAAGCCACATATGGTCCATGTACGACACCCATAGTTGTGCAGTCTTTCGTAGGTGACCGTTGTGTTAACTGTCGATTATTGACGATGTATGATGAAATATTGTCACCTTGTAAAGCTCCATGCAACGTTTCTTTACATGGCTCATCAACAAGTCTCTTGAGCAGCTGTCGTCTGGAAAACTTAGTAGTTGTTTTATTTCATCGATGGAGGAGAAGTATTCTTCAAACAGTAACCTTTTAAAGCTTCTAGTACAGTTTTATCACAATGCATATACATGCTGTAGTGTTTGCCTGACATAACACCGTTCACCGATCCAGAGCCTATCATGCCGGCTTCTAATAAAATATCAGACAACCCGGTTCCTTCCATTTTCTTTCCTATCATTTTAATGTAGGCACAAACAATATGAAATGTACCAATCATAACGATGTGTTTTCATACTTTTGGTTCCAAATGATTGGAAAAGCCTTCATGCATACATCTATATCAAATGTTGTGATAACATATGCCTGACCAACCTCTTTTGTGCATTTCGACAACAATTTTCATCAGTGCAGATAGTATCAAAACAATTGGAAAACCGAATAAAAACGAAAAATTTCTGAGTGTCATTTTCCAAAAAATTGACATAGCCCCCATTATGATGGGATGCTCAGCCTAGATCGGTCCATAACATACCATCAAACGAAGCACAAACAAGATGTTGGGGTTTTCATCGGTACTCACTCTAATTCTTATTTTAAAGCAAAACAAGTACCATGGATTCTCTTAAACAAAGTGAAAGGGGGGCTATGTCAATTTTTTGGAAAATGACACTCAGAAATTTTTCGTTTTTATTCGGTTTTCCAATTGTTTTGATACTATCTGCACTGATGAGACTTGTTGTCGAAATGGCCATATGCAGAAGATAAATTAACTGCAATTTTGGGTACTTCTGTTT
>MJUU01048053.1:169971-180284 GCA_002080025.1 Modiolus philippinarum | reverse complement strand
TATATATATATATATATATATTTATATAAGTATCAGTATACAATAATTATTACGACACCAAAGTGCAAATTGATGGTAAATTGACAGCATATTTCCGCCTTTCCACAGGCTTCGTCAGGCTGATTATAAATTCTCTACGCACGTGTTTGCATGTGCGATAAAAATATTTTTGTTGGTACCATTACACTAACAATGAAAATTGAAACATAGATATTGTCCTTCTTTATGACATAGAAAGCTAAAAATAGTAAATATAAAATATGAAAGAAATAAAAAATATATACAATTAATTAAAAGGATGTTAACATAATTGTTTGACGCTGGAATTTTTTTTTTTATTTTTCGTTTCTGTTGAATTTCATTTGGTCACGTTCGTTAATCCCGTAGGGTTCTAAAGTGCAAAGCTGGTGGACCCAAAAATGTTCTCGCAAATCCCCTGTTAAGTCATCCCAAAAAAATAAAAAAATATTTTTCGTGTGATGATGTGATGAATTGTTCATCTGTTTTTATCAATTCAGATTCAGAGTCTGAGTCTTTTAATATTAAATATTAAATTTTTGTTGATTCCAGTGGATTCGAACCCCCTCTGTCAAGGTTCTACGGGTTTAAAGTTTGTTATGCTACCACTTGACCACCACTGCCATGTTCAAATTTCGGTTAATTAATATACTTAAGTCTCGTATTACGAGTCAAAATAAATTTGTAGTTCTTTATATTTTACATCCCTTTGGACTCACATAGAGATGGAGTGAGCAGTGTAATCTATCTGTAATATCTATCTGTAATATCTGTGCATTCGAAGAGCTGCCAAATCCCTCGGTGGGAAGGCAATCTCGATATTCATGTCTTTAATTCTAACCCGTTGGGTTCCTACCATAGACCGTTATATATATATATATATATAAGCTGTCTATAAATTCAGTCAACGTTGAAACTTGTTCATCTTCCCGGATTTGCGCAAATGCAGGGTCTAAAAATTATGTTCTTTGAATGCACAGATATAACAGACAGATTACACTGCCCACGCCATCTCTGTGTTTACATCCCTTTGGTCTCCCACAGAGATGGTGTGGGCAGTGTAATTTTTCTGTAATATCTGTGCCTCCGAAGAACAGCCAAATCCCTCGGTGGGAAGGCAATCTCGATATCCATTTCTCTAATTCTAACTCCGTTGGATTCCTACGATAGACCGTGTTATATGTATAAAGAGTCTGAGAAAACTACCAACTAGAAAACTTAATTTATATCGGATCGTCGATACAGGACAATGCAGCACAAAGAAAATAATTATATAAGTCTAGAAAATTGTGCAACGATATCGATAAAATATATAAAAGTTGTAACAAATAATGTGACAAAATTTTCAGCCAACGAATGACTTTCATCAGTGTCTTAAACACGCTAAAATATAATTGCGATTGATGATTACATAACTCAACAATACATCGAATGTCAAAAATATTGTTTCTTTCACACAGGTAAACAGAAAATGTAGCTTTATAATTATAAGTGTACACATAACGTTAAATATTTTTTACATACTAGTTTGAAATGAAACATCTTACAGTTCAATTAACTAAGACAAATTGATAGTCTCAACTATAGAAATAAAAAGATTTATAATAAATAAATAAAACTATGGCTAAGTATAAGATATATTAGAACTCGAAGATACACCGTTAGTTGACTTTAAAGGTCGATTGTTTTCTATTTATTCCGTCAGGTTGTAAAACCCGGAGTTCATTAATCCAAAATCTTTCTCGGTCTTCACGTTGAGAATCACTCCATTGGCCGTTCTGTTCAATGATGAGGATTTTCATTCTATTGAAATCCTCGATACTGTGGTCTGACAACCTGAAGTGTTGACTCACGGGCAGAAGTGGCTTTTTACTAAGGTCACTTCTGCGTCCATTCAGACGTTTGTGGAATGGTTGCTTTGACTCGCCTACGTATTGGAGATTACAAACATAACACGGTGGCAAATAAATAATATTTGTGCTTTTGCAATTTGAAGTGCAAAATATTTTGTACCTTTTTGTAGTAACCTGACTGGTAAACGAGGACGAGGTTTGCATATGTCTAAAACATTTGCAGCGCCTGTCTCCACAAAGTTGACTGTTCCCTGTGGTACTGGTAGTATTAGACACTTCTGCCAGTACCAACAAGTTCCTCAGGCTATCTGGTTGTTTAATGCAACCAAAGGAGGCTCGGGAAAGATTTTGGACAATTGGAGACTTTTTTCCCACAGATGTCCAGTGCTTACGAACGGTGTTAAAAGTGTTTTTCAGGGAGGGATAAAATGTTAAAACACAAGGCGTTCTTTTGTTTTTCTTTTTTTCTATGTACTTTAGCAAGGTGCTCCTTGGAATATTCAAGGATTTGTGAAAACTTTTTTTTTATGTTGCTGTGTTTATACCCTCTTCGTTTAAGATTGATTTTGAGTTGACCTAATCTTTTTTTCACGGACTCTTCCTTCGAACAGATTCGTCTTATTCTGAGGGCTTGGCTGTATGGAATATTTTAAGTCACATGTGCATGATGACAGCTGCTGGGCAAAAGGTATTGGTTTGCATCCGTGGGTTTGCAATATAAATCTATGGACAGTTCACCTTCCGATAAAGAGCCTGGTAGTATCAAGGAAGGATATGGTAGTCTTCGATATTTCTGAAGTAAACTTGATAGATGGGTGCAAGTTGTTGGCATGCTAGATAAAGTTTTGTAATGTTTCATCACTCTCAGTCCATTTCATGTCGACATCATCTATAAATCTATACCAAGAAAGCGGTTTTTCGATATATAATTCAAAAAGTTGGCTTTCGAATTTGCCCATCAATATATTAGCATAGGATGGAGCCATTTTGGTGCCCATAGCAGTTCCATTTGTTTGTAAATAGTGTTCGCCATTGAAAGTAAAATTGTTCTTTTTAAGAACCATTGTAAGCATGGTAACAAGACATTCTGTGGGTGGAATTTTGACCGGGCGAGATTCCCAAACTTCCTTGCAAGCTTCGATCCCATCAGAGTGAGGGCTGTTAGTATAGAGGGAGGTGACATCCATAGTAACCAGTGTAGTGTTAGGTGGTAAAGGATTCAAGTCCGCCATTTTTTGTAAATAGTTAGTGGTATTTTTGATGAATAATGGGAGATTCTCAACATGTTGACGGAGAAGGAAATCTACATATTCATATATTTTTTCAGTAGGATGACCATTAGCAGAGACGATGGGTCTTCCAGGGTTGTTAGGTTTATGAATCTTTGGAAGTAAATAAATCTGCCGGGTTTTGGATTCTCTGGAATTAAGTATTGTAGTGTTTTCTTTTCGATGTGCTCCTTCTCGAACATGTTGTTAAGTCCATGTGTTATTTCATCACTATACTGTTTAGTGGGTTCATTGCTTAACTTTAAAAAAAAACGGTCATCGCTAAGCTGGCGGACGGCTTCTTGAAGATATGAGCATTTGTCCATTACAACAACAACACCACCCTTGTCTGCCGGCTTTATGACAATTTCTTCGTTAGATCTCAAATTACGAACAGCAGTACGCTCCCCTGGCTTGAGATTGTCAAAACTGTCAGTGTGTAATTTGACAGTTTGCAATATGTCATCTTTTACGTTGTCTATGAAAGATTCCAGAGTGGCATTTTTTACTGGGTTTTTGGATCCATTTGCTTTTTTTAACAAATTTTTCTTGACAATCGTTATCTTAGTCACTATCAGAACTCATTTCATCCTCTGTCTCCCTTTTCTTTGATCCAAAATATTCTTTTATTCTCAGACTTCTTGCAAAGTTATCCAATTCCTCTGACAGTTTCGTCTCATTGATTTTCTCAGGCGCGGGGCAGACAATAAGGCCCCTTGACAGAAGAGATGTTTCATCTTCTGTGAGTTGATGGCTGGAAAGATTTACAACGGTGTGAGTGATGTTTTTTTTTTTTATTTCTGTGGTTTACGTTTGAAATGTCGGTTTCGTCTTTTTTTTCGTCTTTTCGGAGATGGGGGTGTCAGTTGGTCTGTTACGCCATCTCGGTAAAACTTTTTACGTTGTCGTTTATGAAGTTCCGAACTTTGAATATTAGTAATGTCATTCAAACGTTTCAAAATGTTTTCATATTGTTGAACTGTAAGATCATTTTTGCAAGAATTTAAAATAGAGTTAAACTTTTCCGTTAATTTTCGTAGATGTTCTTGACAGTGGTTATTTAACAAGATCAACAGACGTTTAAAACTGTGGAAAAGAGTGTTATTCCACCTGCACTGAAAAGAATATGATACACTGCCTGGTATTTGAGGCAAAACTTTGATGTGTGGTCCTTGAGGGATTGCCTCATTTTCAAGATATATTATGTAAGTAGATAGGTGATGAATGGTTTTCAACTGTTTTTGCTTAATNATATATATATATATATATATATATATATATATAGATAGATACATGGACGAAAGTGAACAGTACACAATTAATTCGGTTGATATTTCGACACCTATCCGTGTCTTTATCAAAACACAATAAGAATAAGAATAAAATAAAACAAAATCTATGTACAAAAGTAAATCTAAACGAAATATTCAGAACAACATTCTGGACGCTTGTCATTATAAATGTAATACGAGATGAATGCCCGGAGGGAAAATAGAAAAAAAGAAATTGTTGTTAACTGTACATCGGTAAAAGTATTTAACAAAATCAATAATTGAAGTAAATGGATGTTTCGTCAAGAATTATATCTGTAATTAGAAATGGTGATTTTAAAATATAACAAATTTTAGTGTGTTAAAGCATTTCAATCATCTCTAACGAAATCAAGTCTTAGTATTTTTTTTTGGTCAATTGCGACAACTTGCGTGTCTGTCCAGCTATGTCCAATGCTGTTGAAATGGACAGCTGTAGCCTGTGTTAATTCTTTTTTTTTGTATGTGATTACAGTGTATACTAATGCGGAGACCAAGTGAGTCTTTGTTTCACTGATATATTGTTGCTGACATACCGCACACGTCATCAAGCTCTTATTTTTCTAATGAAATCATCATATGTGCAAATATTTTATTTCAATGAAAACATAGATTGTGTGGATAATTAGGTTTTTTAAATGCCACACCTTATTACACAGTTGACATTGTTTATTGGAAAATGAACATGATACAGGGGGAATTAGACATTTTCAACAAGCTTGTTATTGATAAACTAGTTACAGGGCTGGACTACAGTGAGAGTATTTGAAGGCGGTGTACTTGATCTGTTTAACGTTCTAAGTGCAATATAAAACTCGATATGCTTGTTTCTCTCCTATATTTCCCAACAAATCCGGAATACACATGTATGGTGTAGCAGCACATTGACAACACAAAAAAGGAGTACCCTCTTACAAGTCTTTCACATGATAGTTAAATGTCAAGTATTGTGAACAATTATAAAACAATTAATAAAAAAACCCTCGAGATAATGTCATCGCACACTTGAAGAAACAGAAATGATATGGAGTAAAATATACATGAGGCATGAAAAAATATAACCAGGGAAAACCAATCTAACAATTTAGGCGCAATATGTTATTTGTTTTAAACCAGTACGTTAGTTTCCATCTCTGTTATCAATATTTTGTTGTAATTTTATTGTTTTATTAATATTTGTAATAGTATGGTACATTTTTTCAGGGTAAAAAATGAAGAAAGAATTTAAATACAATCCTAATGCATCATATAATCCTCACACTAAATATTCTGAAAAAGATTTAAATCTTGTCAAACAAACAATATTTGTTAATCAAAAAGAGAACTTCAAAACAACTTTTTCCGATTTATTTCAAAAATATCAAAAGCCACCATTACACACCAACGAACCATGGAATACATGGGATTCATTCTTCGTTTGATTAGTGGCAATGTCAATTAAACTTTGCAGTCTGGTGTGAAACTACAGGATGTGGTGTTTCTTATGATGATCATATACAAAACACTTCAAATCTTACCAAGTCGGTTTATATATTTCATCTATATTATTGTAATGCCAGAATTTTAAAAGAACTTAAATCACCTTTACCAACATATTCTTCTTTTTGTTATTATAAAAATCCTTATGACAAAGCTGCATATCAAAAATTATGTGATGAATTTCAAATTTCTCCTAATACAGATTGAAGATAAAAATTAGAAACTGCTTGTCATGGTTTAGGAAGTTTTACCCAATACTATAAACCAAGTGCTGAATATAGAATGAATCATTCTCAGAATGGACCATTATTAAATATAAACGATTCAGTTAAGCATACAATAGATATAAATATGGCTTGGACAACATTTATACTAGACAAATCAGAAGGTTTTACAAAAGTAGGCATTGAACGTATTAATGAAAGTATTAGAACGTTTGTATGGGCTTTATTAGGAGCACAATCTCAAACACGTGTAGATATACTAAAAATAGGTACAGGATTTGACGCTCAAAAACAATTCTTAGCAAACGTTCAAGATGCTATTAATAGTCCCATAGATTTACCCTCTCAGATATCACATTATCAACATGTTCTAAAATATGCTAGAAGCAAAGTTGAGTATGTCTATGGTATTGGGTTATATATGTCTCCAAGTGATATGAGATTACAAATTGGAACAATTGTTGGTTATAATAACAAAATTGTAATCGCAACAAAAAAATCAAAAACTAGGCTTTAATGATAATATAAATAATAAACATGTTGAACAAGTTTATCATTCTTTAGATAAATTTAATCTACCAGAACCTGTTCATGATATCCCGAAGCCTTCTGATAAATTTGTTCAGGATAAACAATCCAATATAGAACACGAAGAAAATAAAACAGCGTTAATAGTTGGGTGTATTGTATTGGGTATTACAGCACTTATTATTTATAAAATTTATTAATTAATTTTTTTTAAATATTCCCTGGCAGCAGCATACAATAAACCTACAACCAAAACAAGAAAAAACCATAAATTATTTGCAAACCAATTTACTACGTCTTTTGTTGGATTTAACAAAAAAGATACAATAGAACAAATAATACCTGGCAACGCAGCTGCTAATTTTTTTGCTAGTAAAGCTACTAATTTACCAAGATTTTTTAATTGTTTTTTTTATCCAGTCTTGTACATCTGTTTTATTTGTAGGAGGTGGAGGTGGAGGACTACTTCCACTACCAGAAGGAATAATTGCCTCAACTGTAACACCAATAATCATTCCAAAAGCAGTAAAAACACTAACTATTGTTATTCCTTGTTCTCTAAATAATGTTCTAATTCTTTCACCTAATGTAGTGTCTTCATTTGATATTTTACGTATTGTCTCTTTGATTCTATTTACCTGGTTACGTAGTTTATCTCTATTAGTATTAATTGCCTCTTATATTCCACTTCTTTCAATTTCCAAATCTCCCATTTGATTACGTATGATATCTATTTGATCTTCATTTTTTTCTAGTATAGCTATTCTTAATTTTTCTTTTTCTATTTTTATTTTATTATCTATATCAGTTAGTTTAGCATTATTATTAATAAGTTCTTCTCTTACTGTCGTCATTGCTTTCATTATACCTTCCATCTCTCTTTTTGTCATATCTGTTTATGTTTCTGCATTTATAAATGAAGTTTCTATTTCTTTCACAAATGTTTCCGCATTACTAGCTGTTTCTGAAAGTTCTTCTGTTTCTTTTTGGGAAGTTATATCTTGTGAAGGAATATTTTCTTCTATGGTATTCAATTCACGACTTGCTCCGCTCCAGGAGTGCGACCTATCTATTGTTCTATGAAGCTTTGCTCTACCTTCTTTTTGTCGTGTAGCGTATGTTTTAAAATCATCCACACCTAAAACATTTCTAATGAAACCAACTTTGTGATAGTTTTGAAGAGTATCTAATTTATAAAAATCTAATACTCCTTTTTGATAATGTGTTAATGGAAATATATTACCATATCCATCTTTTACATATAACATAGTTCTTCCATATTCATCATTCTTAACAAAGAAATCCTTTTCATTTTTATTTCGTACTGTTTCATTATTTTCATTATAAAATCTTTTAACCATATTTCTAATAATATTTTTTTTCCATTTTTATTTGATCTTCTGGTGATAAATCTTCTTTTACTGTACTTTAACTATTTAACCAATTGCGAAACTTTTCCATATCTTGAAAAGAAGTTTCTGCTTCATCATCATCATACTCATCCTGTTTATTTAATTTTTTCATTTCAATTTCTCCTCCTTCAGCCATTTTTTTAAAGAGAATTTAATTCATATTTTGGTGGAGGGTCATTTACTATAGTAATTTTATTGAAGAAAATTAAATATTTTCCATTTTTTTTAAATTTCATTTCTTACTCTTGCTTCTGTATCTTCTATTAATTTTTTTCTTTCTTCATCATCCATTTTTGTTTGTGTTTGTTTTTTACGTATATTTTCTTTCATTTCATTATATTTTTCTAATTCATTTAAAATTGATTTAAATTCATTCTCACTTATCTGTCCATCAGTCAAATATTTTGAAATTTAATCTTTTATACTGTTTAGTTTACATTCTGCCATTGTTTTAATTTCATAATGTTTTTTTTTATTTTGTTGTAAGTTTACGTCTAACTAAACCACCCAAACTGCCACACACGACAGCTGCAATTTGCATTGGTAACAATATAGGAATTACTATTCCGACACCTGCTAAAATAACAGATGTTGAAATTAGACTTGTATCGACACCATCCGCCGCATTAACTCCTCGTTTATATTTTTTGTATAGTGATTTACGTTTATCTCTCTCATTTATTAATGTTTTTTCTATTTCTGATATTTTGTGTAGTCTATAATTTTGTCCATCTTTTGTAGGTAATTCTGGATATAATGGTAAATCTGGGTTGTTGGTTGCTTCATTTTTAAGGGTATTTTTTTAATTTTTTCATAATTTACATTTTTTAAAATTTTTCGGAAAAAACTTTTTATATTTAACAGAAAATTGAGAGTTGTAAAAGAATTTAAATTTCCCGCCAACATTCCTGAAATTCCTTATTCTACCCGTGTAGAATATGGAATGTGAAATTTATATTCCGGATTGGGGGAAGACAACTCATATAATATTGATTTTCCAATAAATATTGGAAAATATATTATACGCTGTATAACAACCAGGTAAATAAACATGTAAAGTGTTTTTGGTTTACATTGATACAATAAGGACTATACTTATCGTTCGATTAATAAATAAGTCTTAAACTAACACAACACAAGTCCTAGGTGATGAAAGCACTTGATTAATAGTTATATGAGTATTTCAACACCGTCATGTCTATATTTGTTTTATTGTCTTCCAAACTACAGCTCCTCTTATAGAAATAAATTCAAGAAACTATTAACTAGAAGATTATAGTAATTAATTAGTCATTACTCTAATGGTATATAAACTAACATACATACACACATACATAGATTTATAAATAAGATATTTTCTCATTGTTATACTTTAGTATCAAGGACAGTAAATAAAAAAAAAATATACTTACATCAGCACATCCATTTTTTCTTCTATTGTCATGGCATCATCACATCGAGTTGACTTAATATCAGGGTGTTTAATGTTTTCATATATGTCCTGCATTTTCCAATCGAACGAAAAGGAAAAACCTTTCACATGTGGAATATCAGACTCGATATTGTTTATTGTAATTTTTAAGGTGCCTATATCAAACTGGATAGAATCAGACAGCTGGTGTGCTATTTTACTATTTCCTTCTTCATTCATGTACGCTATTATCCGTTCCTTGTGTTTCACAATTTGGCTGAAGTTTAGGTCGCATAGAATGAGTCTTGGAAATCGCATTATTAGTGTTGTAAAACTCGTGTATTTATACACGGTTGCTTGACATACCTTTTGTTTTTGTGTCCATCTAATACAGTCCTCTTCATTTAACTGAAATGAAATTACACCATTGTCATAACAATATACAAATTTTAAAATATATATGAAATCAATAGCTACTACAAAATACGCTTGGTTTGTCATTTAAATTTTTAATGGAGCAGCAGTATATCCTTTTGAATAGCATATTGTAAGCAATATGTCTTAAGATATACAATTAAACAAGAAAAATCAATGCAATGTTAGATTGTTGCCAAGTTATCAAGTAAATAGTCGATGTTGGTTAACCAAGTAAATTTCCATTAAAATAGATTAATTGCTTTTAAGTAGTAGTAATAAACACATTTTAGGGGGGTGCTAAAACTCTTTTTATGCCTGAACTTTAGGTTATTTTTTTCTCTCATTTTGCCTGTGCAACTCTTTTCCCTTCGCTGTACTTCCGGATATTTTTTT
>MJUU01048053.1:105624-169764 GCA_002080025.1 Modiolus philippinarum | reverse complement strand
AAAAAAAAAAAAAAAAAATTCTATAAATGCTAGTAGTTGGGGGGACTTGTAATTTGTTAAAAAAAAATTTTGGGATGGTACTTACGATTTGTAATTTTTTTTGGGGGGGAATTTTTTTTTGGGGGGTGCTAGACTAGCCCAATACCTATACTACTGTGTGGGAAATTCATGTGCTTGTTTTACAAATTATAGAATTTTGTATGCGTATGTTTTTCAATTTTCACATTAATTTTGGTCTATTTTCACCATGCACATTTGGTATTCTTCGTCTTTTCCAATTGGTATAAATATTGTGCAATAAATTATACTACGAACAGACACATATAAAACCACTTAGGACACCGAGCTGATTTTCTGTGAAAAAAATATTTTGGCTGCCAAATGATAAAAAAAAATTCTGAAGGAGGCTTTCTGCCTAAAAAAGTAATGTTAATTTTGGAAAATATTTTTGTCAAGAAAAAAAAAAAACATACCCCCCCCCTTTCAGGTTAAATGGTCGGTCCCTAATTGTAACAGAAGTAATTGTTCACTTTTATTTATAGTAGCACTGATTACGATAGCGTTTTAGCGTTAAAATAGTGTTACGTTTTTCACCTTCAAGCAATGGGCTTGAATTTGGAGAGACGGCTGGTGCACCCAGTTCTGCTTCATACTTTGACCTTTATTGTATATTCATGAAAATGAGAGTCTGTAATCTGAACAATATGACAAGCACAATAATTATAACAACAAAATTGCAGACTTTACCTTTTACCTGCTCTCCAGTATGCGGCAGTGTGTTTCGCGGTTGGTTCCTTGCTGTAAAGCTTATAGTCTATACGAAGCTGCTTGGCTGTGGATGTGTGTTCGAACTTCGTTGTTTCGTTCCTTTAAATGTTTTATCACCGTCGTTGCGTCATAATGGATGGATTCCATATGAGGTGTCGCTTTCAAAGGAAGGATATTTTCGCTAGCTCGATAGATTTCACGTCTTAATTGATTCGACATTACGGGTTTTGACGGCCCTGGATTGGCTCGCTAGCGGTGCGGCGGATGCCATGTGTAGATGGACGCGCTTTGCACTTCCAGAGGCTCTCGATTTTTTTCGGGGGTCGCATGGTTAGTGACATTGTTTTGAGTTTTTTTGTGATGTTTATATATTGGGTGGGTGTGTCGGGTCTTCAGGCTTTAGGCTCTAATTTGTGTTATCTACTTGTGCTAATCCCTCGGTATTCTACTGCAATTTATGATTGAATTTTAACATTATCCTCTTTCAGTTTCTATGAATTTGCACGATAGTAATTACCAACACTTATTTTAAATATTGCTATAACGTTATTATAATTGATCAAAGAAATCTTACTTATGGGTTACCAAATTACATTTTCTAATGCAATTGTAACATTAATTTAACATTATTCTAGCATTATCCTTTTCAGTTTCAAGATAGTTGCACGATAGTTAATTAATTTGTTCTCTTAAAGTTATAACATATATTTCGGTTTATTGATTTCAAAATGTTTTGATTAGATCTGCACTGAAGAGACATAAGTTATTGAAATGCGCATATGGAGAAACCAAATTCACAGTAACTTCGGTATTTGGTTATTTATTGACCACTAACATTTATGTTACTTTAACGTAACCATAACCGAACAATTAAATATTACTTTAATGTTACCATAACCGAACAATTAAATGTTACTTATAGGTTACCCAATAACATAATTTTTATTCTCTTATAGGTTACCCAATAACATATTTTTTATTCTAATGTAAATTTTAACATTAATTTAATGTTAGTCTAATATTAGCTGCTTTAGTTTTTTGATAGTTGCATAATATTTATCACTAACATTTATGTTAGTGTTACTCTAACGTTATCATAACCGACTGATTAAATTCCTTATGTAATTTAACCTTAATCTAACGTTATTCCAACATTATCTTTTTTAAGTTTCTTGAAAGTTGCATGATAGTTATCGCTAATATTTATGATACTCTAACGTTATCATAATTGAAAAAAAAAATAAATATTATACTTCTTGGTTACCTTATAACATTTTCTCATGTAATTTTTACGTAAATTTAACGTAATTCTAACATAATCCTTTTTTAGTTTCTTGATAGTCGCATAATAGTTATCATTTACATTTATGTATATGTTACTCTAACGTTATCATAACCGATCAATTAAATGTTCATATTTGGTTATCCAATAACATTTTCTAACGTATTTTTTACGTTAATTTAACCTTAATTCTTATATTACCTGATAGTTGCGTCATAGTTGTCAATAACGTTTTTGCTAATGTTACTCAAACGTTATTATAATATAAAAAATCATGTTACTTTTTTGTTAGTCAGTAACATTTAAAGAAATGTCATTTTCACGTTAATATAATGTTACAATATAACGTTACCATATGACAAATAGAGAACATATGTGCTTAGGTTGCAATAACGTTAGTATAACGTTACAGTTTTATGTTGGTTGGTTGTTTACCAATAACTTTTTTAGTTTTATGTTACTTTATAGTAACATGATAACAATAGAAATATTTTTGTTAATCTAACGCCATTTTAACATAATATTTAGGATGTTTTTTCATCGACGTTCTGAAAACATCAATATAACAAAAGTCCACAACGTTAATTAAGAGTTATATTTTTAACATCCTTTTCTAACGTTAATTTGATGTTAGTATAACGTTATCTTAAGGCATAACATATATATATAACGTTAGGATAACGTTGTATTTAAGTTGTGTGTTTGCTGGGTAAAGAGTTTTCATCCAAATTATTTTCTAACTGTACAATATCATCTAACACTGTTTTTCTTTTTTCTCACTTTCTCCTTTTTTAAAACTAGAATATGAAATAGTTTTCCCCCTTTATTCCATATGTAAAGTTTCGAAAAATAATTGACTCTTTGTTGTAAACTGGATGTCCAAGTTATCTACATTTTCAATATTATCAAAATTATACAAGTACTCCATACTGTTTTTTAATTTCACTGATTTTTTTCTTTAATAAGTGTTTACATAAGTAATGTCGTAGAATAAGGATTTTTTTGAATTTCCACAACCCTTTGCCTCTGACAAAAAGATTAAGTTCTAAATCTAAAACAATCATTGAATGATCTGACCTATAACTGGGTTCAATGCTACAGTTTATTTTTAAAAATTATCCAACATGTTATCTGTAAAAAAGAGAGAAATCAAGTCTTGCTTGTTTAAAAGGAGTTTTTTTCCTCCAGGTATATATCTGTAAATTTGGATAAAGTTCTCTAAATGGATCAATTAGATTTCTTTCTTCTATTATTTACAAAACAGTATCCCTAGCATTTGGGTTATTAACATGTATATAATTACAATAATGAATAGTTGGATCTAATACAAGATTATAATCACCACAAATTATATAATATTCATTATCAAAATCTTCAGTTAAAGACATTATATGTTCATAAAATTTTGGGCCATCTGTATTTTGGCCATACATTGACACAAGCGTCATTTTAATTTTATCAACTAAAATATCTAAAATCAAAAAAATTTCCATCTCTATCTTTCTTTTCTTTTTATATTTTACATTCAAAATTATTATTTATAAGAACTGCAACCCGTCTTGAATTCGAACTAAATGAAGAAAAAAACATTCATAACCCCACATTGACCTTATATTACTTTCAATTTCATGTGTAAAATGAGTATTTTGAAGACAATAGGTTGTATTGTTTTGATTTTAACATATTAAATACATCTTTCCATTTGGTATAATCCCGTTAACCTTGACAATTAACAGATAAAATCTTTAATGAACTCATTTAGGTATTGTTATCATATCACACAAATATATGTATATAAACCAGATACAAATAGTTACATGTAATAAACAACTGCATAGTTAAAATACAACAATATACATAAATGACGAACAGGACAACTATTAGAACATAGAAAGAACTAGACAGACATGACACGTACGACAAGAAAATTGGATAACAGTAAAATGAGTAGATTTTGCCATAGAAGCATAAAAGAATAAAACAAAAAATAAAATCAAGATACCACGCATGATTAAAGCATACATATCTTTCTGTTTTGCAGCATTAATTCGATTTTATTTCATATACTTTTTTATTAAGATCAATCACAAAAAGTTATAAAATCAAATTGTAACAATTAGAATTGTTCACATTTATTTCTTTTGCCTTAACCTAAGATAAATGTCATCATACAGGTTAAACTTCCATCTTAAATTTTCTTCAGTACACCCATACACATTACAATTGTAATACCATACCGATGCAAAACGTTCAGTATTTCTGAGTCTGGACCTTAATTCCAAGTTTCTTTTTCTGATGTCATCATTGAATCTGATGTTATTTTTTTTGCAATTTTTTTTCTCCTTCATTAACTGTCTCTTCACATCCGTACTGAATAATTTAATGATCAACGGTTTAGGTCCTGTATTATTTGAGGGCAGTCTATGAATGGCAACTACATCCCTTTCCTCTAGTTTTACATTTAAGTTTTTCTTCACTGTGTCAATGAAATCAGCACGTAAGTTCTGATTTTCTAGTGTTAGTTTTTCTGGAATATTGTTCATTGAAGTTGCTTCTTATGATTGCATCTTTTGTTAATTTCATGTTCTCATTCAACTCTTTCTTCTTTGCTGCTGCGGTTAGTTTTAAATACTCAGTTCTTTGTTTCAGAGTTTCATTTTCAATTGTTAAAGGGTTTATTTTTTCTTGCATTTCATCTGTCACTTTCCTAATTTTTTCTTCCATTTTATTTTCAAATGTCTGTTTAAATTCTTTCCTTAGATTTCTAACTATAACACTTAAAAATGTTGTTAAATGTTAGTTTTGTCTTCGTCAATGATGTTTGTGGTACCGATTTGACCCTATCCATGTTTGAATCTAAAGTGATTACAAGAGCTTTTCAAAATTTCACCTTGGTACTGTTTTAGGGTTAGAGAAGTTACATGTACCATGGCTCTCAATTGGTGTTATTTAGGGTTAGAAAATGACAATAACCAATCGGTAACCTAACAGATCTTTCAAAACATATGCCACACTGACCCTATGACGGATGCTGTATACAGAGCAGGACATGCTTACCCTTCCGGAGCACCTGATGTCACTCTGTTTTTGAGAGTTCACACTGTTAGTGCTTTAGTGTTGTATATGTAGTGGTTGTGTGTTTTGTGGGCATGTAATATCTTTGGTCTTCCGTATCCTGATTTTATTGAATTTCCCTTGTCTCAGGACTTTGATTTGTGTAATCTTGTGCTTTGTTCCTTCGGTATTCTTATGCCGTTGTTTTTTTTCCCTTGTGTTATCAATTTAGCCAATATACCCTTGGCAAGTTTCACTGTAACTCTTATACTTGTGTCATTTGCAACAAACGTCACATATAAATTATCCTCTCCTTATTGTTAGATGAGCAAAGTGCTCTCAATTTCTCTCGAGTGTGTAATAACTGGAGATCCTTTTTTTCTAACGATGGGTCACAGTTAGCTACTGTAGCCATAATTACTTTTCAGAATGGTAACGAGTCTAGTGACAATTTCCATCGAATAGGACAAATTATAATTCGAAAAATATTATAATGGATGTCAATAATTGCATTTGGTTTCCGGGATAAGTTTAATTAGTCTGGAGTTACAGGTTGAAATTACACGTTCACTTTAAAGAACCAGGCATGTGTTCTCACTTTTACCAACCAGGTATGGATATTTGTGTCATCGTTATACTAAGTACACGAAAGATTGAGGCACTTCCTATAACCTTTGTACTTTCCCCGTTTTTTTTTTTCACATACTGAGGTCCAAATATCTTCCTTTGGAAAGGGGGTATGAAATATGTGTATTAAGGATAGAAAATAAAAACTTTATAGCAAGTAAAAAACATTTATCTACCGTCTATTTTTTTTTCGGGGCAAGATTATGCACTTTTAATATTATTTCCTTAAGAATGCAACTAATAGCAACTAAGATTAAAAATAGAAAAAAAAAAAAACAAACAAAAAACCAAAAAAGGAAAAAAGACTGCTTATTGTCTTGATGATTAATAGAGCGTATCATGTGATCAAAGATTTTTCAAATGCCCTGGAAATCAGTCGCCATAGTGCCCTGTACGTTGCGTCCTGAGTACTACGAATGCATAAAATGTAAATATAAATTTGACAATTATGCGTTCCTATTTTCCCAAAAAGCAAAAAAAGACAAAACAGACAAACAAAAAACCCAACAACCAAACGAACAAAAACACAAAAACAATGTTTGTTTTTTTTTCTTTTTCTTTNTTTTTACAAAGTATCTCAAGCATGCAACTGGAGTTCCGTTTCAGACAAAGTTGTAAACTGAACACAAAAAAAAAGAAACGCATATTTTGTTTCATCCTATATTTACATAAATAAAACATATCAAAATAATAACAAGACGTGATGTAAATTGAAGGATAATCAAAAATTTCTTCCACCACAAATCATCAATTTTCTTGAAACGTAACGCTATTTTTTTTTCTACACTTTACGAAATGCTGCATGAACCGATATAGCGTATGGCGGCCGTAGACGTAAATAGAAGATGACAGCAATGTTTCATTGACTTTGTAAGAAAACCCCTATTAGCATTGTTGTTCTGTTAACTCCAAATATTCGCTACAATTGTTGCAACTTCCTGTTGTCCTGTTGCGTTGAAATTCAAACTGGTACAACGGTTACCTATTTGCGCTGTTTTATAGTAGACTGTACATTTTTTTTTTCGAAATTTGATCTTAAGGAATTAAGAAATCAGTTTTATGAAGTCTTTTAGTAGACAACATTAATCCGACATTTTTTTTTTCTTTTGTCTCGTGGTTTTGGCAAGAGCTTTCGAAGACTGCTTATTGCCTTGGAGGGTAATGGGGCGTATCATGTGATCAAAGATTTGAAATTAGAAATCAGTCGCCATAGTGCCCTGTGCGTTACCTCTTGAGTACTACGATTGCATAAAATTTTATCAAAATGATGCGTTCCTTTGTTTTTTGTTCAGTATATATTGTAGTTTTTATATATATTATCCAAATGGGTGTTACGTTAATCAGATATGTCAAATAAGATAAAAGCCAAGATATACTAAAATTACTAAATGTAGTGAAATTCTGACAGTTTGTATTTTGCTGACAAATGAATCCACTTCAATATTTACCATAGCACAATTGAGAGCACTCTTTGCCAATGAAACGGGTATGCAAAGTCTCTCTTAAATTCAATTAAAATTCCAATTCATTGGTTACATTTCTGGCTCTTGATATCAAACTAAAATTATATGCATTCTAATTATAAAGCTCATTGCCATTCAGACGATCTGGAATTCTTCTTCTTCACCAATAAGAAAAATGATTATCATTAAGGATAATAGTACTTTATTCAGATAATATTTCTTCTCAACATAACAACGTGACTAGATACTTAAAGAAAAAATAAAATTTGTTCTGTTTGCTATTAAAATGAGAAAGTGTAAGCTTAAGCTTTATGTTGCATAAACTTCATTGTACTTGTAATTGAATGAACTTTGCCAAGTATAAACAGTACTTTTTGCTTTTATTGATTTGAGGCGCCAGATTATATCATTTACACAAAAAATCTTAAGCACAATGGATATGAAATAGCTAACAATGAAAAATAGAATCAGCATATAAAATAAAACCTAAATTAAATTGATATTTTTAAGAAACCAATAAAGTTTTATAAAATAAAGCACGACAGTATTAACGTTATTAAATTAAAAAAAAGGAAAACAAAACATAACAGAAAACTAAACCAAAAACGAAATCAGAAAAGGAATTACATCCCCCCCCCCATGAAAACTAGAAAGAAACGATATTGTCAATAAATAAAATGCTTTGCCAAAAAATCATTGTTGTGGAAAATAATATTTATTTGTGAATGCGACCTACACATCCATAACCAGTTATTGCTACATTCAAAGAATCTTGCAAAACAGGAATTCATGATAATAATTTCAGAATTGCTATTCATTATTGCGTAGTTTCTCTTTGATACGAGGTTGTAAGTAATCACATCTGATGTTGTTATCTACATTTTGCCTTTATTCGATTGATACATTGTCGTATTATCAATTCAATGCGTCTCAAATCACTAAAAGCAAAAAAGTACTGTTTACACTAGGCAAAGTCCATTCAATTACAAGTACAATGAAATGTATGCAACAGATATAAAAATATGGAGAACTAGAAAGTACGTTTATTGATTGTAACATACCTTAACACTACACTACAGACACACTCATAGTTGCTTAAAGAAAACGGTTATTTTTCCTAACGAATTTCTTTGCAAACAAGATCAGATTTGGCAAATTCCACTTTTCATCAACTTTCATCTGATTATTAAAGATATTGTTTCAATTAATATCATAATATAAAAAGTTTTCTTTCGAAGTAAGAAGGAAATTTCTAGTATAATTGGATGATTGGAGTGGTGGAGAGAGGGTCGATCGCTCGATCCTCCAATCCATCTCTCCAGCACCCCACTTGCCCTTCCATGACTTGTAAGCTGGTGCCTCTGAATCTTCCACTTCTTTTTAACTCTTATCAAACAAAAAAGCTGTTTTTTGTGCAACATTTTAAACACACCGTCGCATCCAGACTTCGAAGAGAAGCATATCAGTGATTTTTGTCAGTGCATTTGTCCACAAAATGTTTAAATATCACCAGAAAAGGGATATTCCAACTCTCGAATCCCACTTACCCTGTTACTGATCCACCAATAAAGCCCTCATAATTCTCTTTGCATATTATTGAATGTAAAACGTACATTCTCGGTGCAAAAGAGAGAACTCCTTTATCCTCAACATGGGGAAACACCAGCTCTTTAGACAGAACATTAAATCCAATGTAGTTTCATTCTTTATGTAGTTGTAACTTCGTTTGAGTGGAAGTGTGCTTTTATGGTTTTATTTAGTTATTTTTTCTAACAAAGGAATTTTTTCAAACAGGCTTTTTGATTAAATGTCGTGTAATCTCTATTCAGTAATATTTCGCGGGAATTTCGTATAGAAAATCAAATATGTAAGAGTTTCATGGTCTTTTTAAGATTGTATGAGGGTAGGCATCAAAAATAGACAAAATTGCAAACTTTTACATGAAAGTAATATTGCAACTTATTAGGAGGTGGGTGCATTTTTTTTGTATCCCAATACTAATTAGAAATCTTTAATTAATGGCATGTTTATGCGTTGTAAAAGGCGTTAAATTAGTTTTATCTTTATTCCAAATTTAATTTTCCCATTGTGAACTTTCCCTTTCTTAGCAGCAATATACCTACCTCTCCAGCCTATGGAGTGTACATTTCACAGTTGATTCGTTACTGTCGAGCTTGTAGTTTGTACAGTGATTTTTTGAACAGAGCAAAAACACTGTCCCAAAAGCTGCTTAGTCAGGGATTTGTTCAACCTTTGTTAATTTCATCCCTCAAGAAATTCTATGGCCGTCACCATAGCATCATTGAAAGATATGACGTGTCAGCATCCCTAATGAAAGTTGACATTTTCAGCTAGATTCACGTCTTCCCGGATTTGACTACCGACTTTGACATTTTCCCGGATTGAATCACTCACAGTGTGACGGGTGCTGTTAACAGAGCAGGACATGCTTACCCTTCCGGAGCACCTGACGTCACTCTCAGTTTCACTGGAGTTCACACTGTGAGTGCCTTTGTTCTGAATGTTGTGGTTTCTGGTTCTGTGCTTTGTGTCTGTCTGGCGTCATTGTTTTTGTGTCTAACGTCATTGTTTTCTGTGTTCTCGTTTTTGCCCTGTCTTTGGACTTCGATTTTTGTGAATATCACCCCTTTGTTCCTTCGGTATTCTACTGCCGTTGTTTGGTATATCTAATTTATGGACCTTAAAATGTGAATCTTAAGTATAAACGAAAATGTTCATATTTTCAGATGTATTCTTCGCATCGATCATGGGTTCGTTTTATATTGATGTTAACTTGTTTTAATTTTGAAAACGAGACATACAAAGACTCAACAATATCGGTCTAGTTCGGAAGAGTGGGAGTGCAAACTAAGTTATCTCATTTTAAATATGATTGATATTATATTGGTAAGGTGAGCTACATAGAAATTGTGTGCTTTTAGCTTGCTATATATTAATAAATAAGATAAATCAGACTATTAAAAGCCGATTTAATGTATTATTGAAATGTAATAAATCATTTCCTTTTAAGACCTCCGACTACGTCTTTTATAATATGAAATTAAAGTGGAAAAAAATATCTCACTATTCAAAAACAAAAAAGGTTCATGGAGGTTACTTTTTCATTGAATGCCATATCATTTTAATGCCTTTCAGTAGTATTATAATTTAAAATAAAGAAAAGTTAATGTTGACTACTTATAATAAAATACAACAGTTACTGTTTAAAAAGTTATTTTATATATATGAAAAAGAAAGGAAATGTAGTAGATGTCAAGGAGACAACATCCCATATGCAGCTTAAAGCGACCCAAAACAAAGCATCTAGGGGTAATAGATCGGTCTTCAACACGCATTTATTACGATCATCTAAAAAAGAAGTAGTCCATGGGCTGGAATAACCCCCATGCACCCCCAACTTTTGATCCCCACCCATATTTTTCAGTCCTTCTATATCCCCTCTTCAAAATTAAACATGTTAAAACATGAGCATAACCTGCACGCAATACTGGAACAGGCCCCGTTTTTAGACCCACCCAACGAAATTTTGGAAAATTTCGTTTTTGATCAAAGTTTTTCTTTCAATTGCTTCAAATTGTTGATTGATACCTCTCAGCTATAAAAAAAATGGTATAGAATGATAGCCTATGGTATTAGCTTTATAAATATTCCACATAAGTACCATTTCTATACCAAATACGTTATAAAAATTGAAAAATCTTACCCCTACCCCTTCGAAATGTTGACATAAATTTTAAGATTTTTCTCGAAATCGTGTAAGTTCAACGGTCCTTAGAAACCAGTATTTTTTTTTTCATTTCATAATTCTTGGAATTGTTTTTAGTCTTTTAATGTCCTTTCTTAAAAATTAAGCATGTTAACATAATGTAAATATGTTTTGAATGACCAAACTATCACTTTTAAATAGACAAATAAAACGCATCTTTGAATATTTTCGTTTTCGACAAAGTTTTGTCCCTTTTTTGTCTCATCTTATCCATGAGTGGCTCAAATTCACGAAAAGATGGAATAAAATGGAAGTACATAATGTCCTCTTTACAACTGGTACAAATTATGGCAGTTTTGAAGTATTTTAAACTTCCTACATCCATAAAACTTACCCCTACCCCAACAAATTTACTCTAAAATTGTCAATTTTTTTTCTATGTTCGCATAAAAAATACCAGAACACGCAAATTGTGTGTTGTATATGACAAGGTTGCATGAATTAAATTGTGATTTCGTATTTTAACTGCCATTTGTTGACTTAAACTCAATATCTTGCCCGAAATTAATGAAAAATGGGCATTTTCTACATTTCAGATCTATCAAAAGTTCACTGTTAAATCGTTATACATTCAAAATCTGGAGGATATATCTGCAGATATGCCCATTAATTGTTCTTAGGGATATATAAGTTGTCTCAAAAAATTGCCTAGAAAAACAAGGAGTGTTTAATGTGACTCTGAATGCCGAAAATCTTACCCCTACCCCAACAAATTTTCCCTAAAATTGTCAATTTTTTCTCTATGTTCGCATAAAAATAACCAGAACACGCAAAATGTGTGTTCTATATGACAATGTTGCATGATTTACTTTATAATTTGCTATCTTAGCAGCCTTTTGTCGACTTAAATTCAATATTTATCCCAAAATTAATGAAAAATGGGAATTTTCAACATTTCAATTTTATCCAGAGTCCACTGTTAAATCTTTAAATATGTCAAATCTGGAGGATATATCAGCAGATTTGCCATCTAATTGATCTAAGCGATTCATTAGTTGTCTTAAAAAATTGTTAAGAAAAACAAGGAGTGTTTAATGTGACTCTGAATATCGAAAATATTACCCCTACCCCAACAAATTTTCCCTAAAATTGTCATTTTTGTCTATGTTCGCATAAAATTAACTCAAACACGCAAAATGTGTGTTCAATATGACAATATCGCATGAATTGCATCACGATTTGATATTTTGACAGCCATTTGTTGACTTAAACTCAACATTGTACCCAAATTGAGGAAAAATGGGAATTTTCAACATTTCAGATTTGGTCAAAGTTCACTGTTTACCCGTTATTAATGGCAAGTCTGGAGGAAATATCTGCAGATATGCCAATTAATTGTTCGAAGGGAAATATTAGTTGTCTGGAAACAGTGTTTAAACTAGAGGTACTGTGGTCCACTGGGCCACAACTGAATACCCCCGCATGCCTAATATAATAAGAAGTTTAAATAAAAGGCTGATCTTTAAAGTCAGGTGCGTCTTTTAATGTTATTCAAAACACTTAATTTAGGCTAAGTATCAACATAAAAATGTATCGGTAAACAGGAAGTAGTAGCGCAACAAACCTGAAAATAGCTTACACGGTACAACTCATCATCATGAAGCTCCAGACCAAATATGAAATCATTTCCACTTTTGGAAGAAGAGAAAACTTTGACGAAAAATTTTCATTAGTAGTGGTATATGAAACTAAGTATTAATGTATCTGCAAACAGGAAGTAGTAGCGCCACAAACTTGAAAATAGCTTACACGGTACAACTCATCATTATGAAGGTTGAGAATAAATAATAAATCATTTCCACATACAGAAGCAAAGAAAACTTTGACGAAAATTTTCATTAGTAGTTGTATATATAACTAAGTATCAATGTATCGGTAAACAGGAAGTAGTAGCGCCACAAACATGAAAATATATGACACTGTACAACTCTCATTTGGAAGCCTAATGCTAAATATGAAATAATTCCCACCTGTAGAAGTCGAGAAAACTTTGACAGAAAAAGTGTTACGGACGGACGGAATGACGGACGGACGGACGGACAGACGGACGGACACCACCATCACTATATACCCTCTGCTTTTACAAAGCGGGGGTATAAAAATCATGGAACGTTTAATGTGACTCTTAATACTGAAAATCTTACCCCTACTCCAACAAATTTTCCCTAAAATGGTCAATTTTATGTCTTTGTTCGCATAAAAATAACCAGAACACGAATAAGGTGTGTTATATATGACAATGTTGTATGTATAACATCATGATTTGGTATTTTAAAAGCCATTTGTTGACTTAAACTCAATATTTTGCCCCAAATTTTTTCTGTATTTCAAATTTGTCCAACGTTCACTGTTTAGTCGTAATATATGTCAAATCTGGAGGATATGTCGGCAGATATGCCATTTAATTGTTCTGTACGATACATTAGTTGTCTTAATACATTGTTAAGAAAAGCAAAGAGTGTTTAATGTGACCCTAAATACCTAAAATTTTACCCCTACCCCAACAAATTCACCCTAAAGTGGTCATTTTTTTTGTCTATATTCGCATAAAAATAACCAAAACCCGCAAAAGCTGCATTGGATATAAAAATTTTGTATTAATCTTATTATGATTTGTCACTTTCTGTCCACTTTTCAGATTAAACTCAATATTTGGTACAAAATTGATGAAAAATCGGAATTTTCAACATTTCAAATTTGTCCAAAATTTACTTTTAAATAGTTATATGTGGCAAATCTGGAGGATTTATCTGCAGATATGCCACTTCATTGTTCTTGGGGATATATAAGTTATCTTAAAACAATATGTAGGAAAACCGGGGGTGTTGAATGTAACTCTAAATACCGAAAATATTACCCCTTCCCCAAGAAAATGATGCTAAAACAATGCAAAAAATATGTCTATCTGTACATATATATATGAGTAAAACATACTAATATTTTTACTTTCTTTTACAAATGCATTTGATATATCGTAATATGCAATTTTAACGCAGAAAAATATTGGTAAGATTGATTATTTTGGGCGATTAACGTGAAATATGGGAATTTTCAGGATTTCGGATGTTACAAAATTCAAAGTTTAATTGCTGTATAACTGCCCATAAACCATGCGCATGATCTTATTTGTTATATATGGGAGACTCTGTGCATTTTTGTGTTTGAAATGTTATATTATTGGACCTTAATACAATGTTCATGCTTTTCAAGCTGAATAAAATGAAATAAATTTTGTTGAAATTTATTTTCTGTGTGTGTGTGTGTGTGTTATGGGGGGTAATATGTTTGCAATTTATGAGAGTAATAGTTAGTCTAAAATGTTCAAAAGCATACTTTCTAATAGCTTAGATATAATGAAACAATATATTATCCACATTTTTACGTAAGATACCAAATTCGTAAAGTTGTTACATCTCTAAGTCAAAGTATCAATATTTCTGAAAAACGGAAAACTCCCATTTTTCATAAAATTTCGAGAAGAATGGCCAAAAAAGACCCCTTAAAAAGTTTGAATCTACTAAAATGGGCTTCTGCATGTAAGCTTTAGTGAAATACACACAATAATTTGCATTAGACATTATTTTTTTATCATTTAGAGCCCGAATATTTTAAATTTTCTCTTAATTTTAAGGGGGAGGGGTGCTAAATTTGGCATTTCTGATCCCACAATAAGGCTGACTCTAAAAATTGTTCACGTAATTTGTTGATTACATATCATAAATCATTATTGCATTGGCAATTTTTAGATATATATTCAAATTTATACGATCCAGAAGTAAAAAAGACGAAATTGTGAAAGTATCTAAAATTCCGAAAATTTCGATTTTTCAAAAATATTTATACCAAAAATCAAAATTTTAAGGACTTTAATGGTCTTATTTTTCAACATTGTATCACAACTGATAAATAGGTATAAAAACTAGATCAAATGATGAGATTTATTCATCTGAAAGGAATTTGCTATTTTTGGCAGGGGGAGGGGTATATTTTTTGCATCCCCAGGTCACAAAAATAGTGTAATGTGCCCAAACTTGAGTTCATTGTAAAGTATATTTAATAAGCTTTAATTTGATACCAAATTTCAGTACATCTAACTCATCTACATAAAAATTATGGAGCTTAAAAGATAAAATTAAGAATGAAACTAAAATACAAGAATTTTGTGTGGTGCACTATAAAAGTGGCCCTATACTGTCTATGCGTGCAGGATATATTCGTGTTNGGGTGCACGAAAAGTGATTTCAGCCTATGACCTAAAGTACTAATATCTTTAAGTTCGCTGTGTTAATTATATTGGATGATAAATCTTCAGTTATTGTTTCATCTTAGCTTTACGCTTAATCAATGACTTGTGTCCTTGGCTAAATTTTATTCATCGCTGTCATTTTCCTTAAATTGCGGTCAAGGTTTAATCTGGAAATTTTACACCGGAATATTTTAAATCATGTCAAAATTCACGATATTCATTTTGATTAATAAATAAAAACAAAGTGTTATTTACAGGTCGACTACTACAAACAAAACATTGTTTTAAATCATTCCGGTAAACGAATCTCATTGAGCATTTTATTAACACGCATATTATGTAGAATATATCATCATCTTGTGCCCCATTATTATCATAATAATAATTATTATTAATTAATAATATATTAATATTCGCCGAAACATATTAATACATGAATGTTAATATTTTTTTATCTTTTAGAAAAGCAAATGGAAAGGGTGATAAAAATGTACGCGCTTAAAAATGGCAAAACATTTATTGAAATCTCTATCTAAGTTAATGTTTATAAAATTATCAGGAAATATTTGCTTACAAGTTGCCTATCAAACCTGGAAATTTGACGTAATTTCCTGAAAAGGGCATACTAAGCATTTTTGTACACATTTTCCATGAATAATCGACCTCCGTACGCTTCCATCGAAATATATTTGAAAAAAATACGGAAATAATGTAATTTATTTGAAATATCAGTTTAGCGGTTGCATGCGGATAAATAAATTTCTGTAAAACAGTCTGTCAGAGAGAATGTAATTTGCGTCCTTTACCACAATTCTCATCTTTGATAAAGTAAAGCTTATTCTTACACATCCGGCTTTTCATGTGTTATTTCAGCGGTAAATAATGGAATCTGAAAACACAAGCACGCGATCGTTAGTATTGTTCGTTGATTTGAATTGATTATTAGGCTTTGAAGAAACATTAGTGAAGAATATTGCACCCGAATTGTGTAGCATTAGAACAATGTGATCTTCAATGTATGCAGTATATCCAGGAAGAAAGTGTTATTACTTATTTCAACATATTCATACTTATTCAA
This sequence comes from Modiolus philippinarum, assembly GCA_002080025.1. Lineage (NCBI taxonomy): Eukaryota > Metazoa > Mollusca > Bivalvia > Mytilida > Modiolidae > Modiolus > Modiolus philippinarum. The sequence continues at coordinate 153,459 of MJUU01048053.1, read as the reverse complement.
AAATTTGATATACGAGACGCCTTTTTTCAGAGCAAAATAGTTTTTGGTTTGCTTTGCCAAAACCGTTAATTGTTTTCATTCCAGAGACAAAACGCACCTTTTTAGGGTGATTTATGTTATTCTATTATATTTCCCCAGTCTGAGAAATAAAACCTGTCGTGCTTGACTGTGACCTCATTGCTGTTACAAAAATAGTAATGAGTAAAGGGCAATGTCGAAAGAATAGGGAATTTTGACGTTCATTAATCATTCTTTGTAAACAACTGTTATACAAAAATGTAAATTTTTAAACTGTAATTAGATAAGTATGTGTACAGCGATGGAAACTTTCAGCATTCCTTACCACAAACACACGCGATTCACACGATGAACGCACACGATTCACAAGTTGAGCGCACACGATTTGCACGATGAATGATACAGAAAGTTCTCAATCGTGTATCGTGAATCATTTACAGTATAATGTGCACCATGTCGATTAAATAATCTTATATATTTTCAAGAAACGAATTCGAAATGAAAAACTATGACCGTGCAATAAAAGTAGAGTCTTAAAATTTCACAATATAAATAAAATACTAATTTACAATGCGATACATATCGATAAAACCACTTTTAATTTTGACCAAAGATAAAGGTCGGTTTCCACATGAATCAGCATTTATGACATCAGTGTTCTTTTGACGTAAATAATAATATCAGAAAAGGGTCATCAAAAACATAAAATTTTATGATTTTTTCAGAGAAAAAAAATAATAAATAAAATAAACAATGTTAATAAATAAATAATTTAAGCTAAATAAAAAAAAATCCTGATATATAGTGCTGCAAAATCAACCTCAAACACCATTACATTTTAATTACATTAACACATTACTGAAACTTTCTATAATTTTACCATCAATATATAAGAAAGTGCACTTATTCTCTATTTAATATTATACCGGTGTCCGCAATTCCAAAACTTCATATAATTTAACCATAAATATCAAAGAATGGGCATTTTTCCCCATTTTATATTTTACTTGTGTCCCCAATACTTAAACTTCATATAATTTAACTACTTAAACTTCATATAATGTAATCATCAATATAAAACAAAGGGCACTTTTTCTCCATTTCATCTTATACCAGTGTCCGCAATACTTAAACTTCATATAATTTCATAAATATAAAAGAAAGGGAATTGTTTCAACATTTTTTATTATACATGTGTAAGCAATACTTAAACTTCATATAATTTAACTATAAATATAAAAGAAAGGGAACTGTTTCTCTATTTAATATTATACCGGTGCTCACAACACTAAAACTTCATATAATTTAACCATAAAAATAAAAGAAAGGGCGCTTTTTCTCTATTTCATATTATTCCAGTGTCCGCGATGCTAAAACTTCATATAATTAAACTTTAAACATAAAAAAGGTACTTTTTCTCCATTTTATATTATACCGATGTTCGCAATTCTAAGACTTCATATAATTTAACCATAAATATATAAGAAAGGGCACTTTTTCTTCTTGTTCAATTGGTTTGGGAGCAACTTACTATAAAAGTAATTGCGCTCTTGTGCGTGTTTTCAGTGAGTAATTTCACTAATTGTAAAAAAGTGTGTTTTAGAATGATCAAGTTATTTGGCGAGTTAATTATACACATTCAGTTTGAAATATCGGACATTTGATTAAAGTAATTAAAATGATTATTTGTATAAAGTGTTTTGGGATACTGATGATGTTGTATATTCCCAAGTTTTATGCATGCGTATATCTCTTGTGTTTTATACATCTTTGATGTACTGCTTTGAGAAATGTACTAGAACAACAGATTTGGGGTTGCTAAAAAAATGGCCCCCTTTTCTATACGGTCCCTCTCACCAGATCCTATTCTAGCCCCGTTTTAGAGATATTATATCCAATTGAATGAAATATTACGGTAGTTTCTGAGTATTGAGAGGGCGAGGAAGATCATCTTCCTCGCCCTCCCATTACCAGACAGCAGATAAGTACAGATTGTATGGGATTAGATACAATACTTTGTTCGCAATGCAAAATACACTTAGAATAGGTACCTAATTCCCTTCCCTATTTAGGATCATTGTGAGAGGTTCGAAGAACTAAGACATATACTCCCCCTTTGCAAAGAGAAAACATTAAAAGTATGTTTTATTTTTTATTCTGGCCGCCATTTCTTTTGGGTCTTAAAAGATCTAGTATCCAAAATAAAAATAATATAGTATACTGACATCAGTAATAACTTCAAAATGTCCCGCAGTATTTGAGGAGATCACTCCTATCCAACCCAATGTATATGCAAAAAAGTCGTGAAAAAATGAGATATCAGCATTTGTGACGGCATTTTGGTATTATTTTTTTAAGTACAACTCCTGTCAGTAAGGCATCAGTATATACTGTAAATACTTTAATGTTTGGCTGACAATAAAGATGTACAGTATTTTAGGTTAGATCCATCAGAAAACAAGGCTGTAAGTACTATCCTTGTTCGGGAAATTATTATAGTCAGGACTAGTAATACTATACTAATACCGAATGTCCTGAATATTTACATTTGTAAATAAACTTGAACAGCTTTGGTAATTCCACTGTTATATTAATAATATTGTTCGGTACCATTGTCCGTAATGTAGAGATTTTTGTATACTCTATAATTTGATGCATAGTCTGTATGTTGTGTTTGAGATCAAGAAGTTGCCCGAGGGTCGTTTAACCAGAGTCTAGTGACCTAATTAAATATGTACTTTAAGTTGCGATTGTGAACAGCGATTTTGATTGAAATACACATGTTGGATGATCACGTATTGGAATGTTTCAGTATCCACAGAATCTAGAGTGTTTGTTGTGTTTGTTCAATTCAATTTGGAGTTATAATGAAATAATTAAGGGTTTTATGAGCTTATCGTAAAGGTAAGTAGTATAAAATATATAAACAATTGCATTAATTACGAGTTCAATCACTAATTAACGCGTCTCTCTGAATGTCGTGGAAGGTACAAGAGGTAAATTAATATATGCATTGGTGCAGTTTCAACTTAAGAGTTTCATGCAAACTAGTATATATATGGTGTAGCCTTTCTTGTATAAACTGATATAAAAAATGTAGTATAAGTAATTTTTAACATGTGAAGGTAACCATGCTTTATTTATGGCATGGCCTAGTAGATTTTAATCCTAATGTAGGTATCCCCCCATTATTCTGTATTTTTAACACAAGTGTTTTCTAATCAGTGTATCATATAATGCTGGGATGTTTATCGTTTCTCATCTGGTAAAGATCTATACCTATATATAGGTGAAGTGTTAAATAAAGATTTGCATCTCAAGGTCAAGGGATATTCAAAGAATAAGTCGGGTTGGACATGTTTATATATATATATATATATATATATATATATATAGGTAAAGTAAAATCATTTCATGAATATTACAATTCAAAAAATAATTATATATATGCATCTACGTGAAAAGATATTGGTACAAACAGACTAGCATATATACGATGCTGCACATACTTTATCAAAAAACTAGAATAAAAAGTTTGAGTGTGCAGGACATGCAATATGGCTAAAATATTTATTTATTTATTATTTGTTTTTGTCGGGGCTGAGTATAATCTCATCCTAATATAGGTATACCCCTTTTATACTATATATTGTTAAAAATACAAATGAAAAGACAGAGCGTGTATATACATAAACAGGATTCCTTTTCTTTTCAAGTAAATCTGTTCTTTTTTATCTGTATTATTCTTGTATGTGTTGATCATATAATTCACTTATACAATACACCAGTTTCATATAGATATATAAGGACTGAATTAAGTGTTTTAGTCAAAAATCCGATATTCCATGTGATTTAAAAGATTCAAATAATTTAATTCTTTGGTTGCCATATTTGGTACATTTGAATATAAAATGGTATACGTTATCAGTGGCGTCCTGATAGGTATTACATCTGTCATCTTTACTTTTACTGAGAGCACATAGATATTTATTAATATTAATATATCCATTTCTAAACTTAAATAATGCCGTTCTCCTTTCCTTAACCATACGTGGAATACTGATTTTAAACGAAACTGTGTCAAGTACAGAATATAGAGTTCTACCCTTATTGTTATTTGTCCAGCTATTTTGCCAAGTATTTTTAAGATAGTTCTACATATGTTCTTAATATCTTCCTTGTATAGAAAAGTTTGGATGTATGGACTTTCTTGAGTAAGAGATAGCTTAGCTTGTCTATCTGCTAATTCGTTGCCCATTATACCAACATGGCTTAGGATCCATTCTATAATTATGTTAATCCCTTGCCTAGTCAGAGTTGTATATAAGAAATATATATCGTATAAAATATGGTTTTCAATTTTAAATATGCAACCAGACATTGCTTGTAAAGCTGATAATGAGTCTACAAAAATAACAGTATTGAGTGGTTTGAAATCTTCTATCCAGGTAAATGCTAGAAAAATCGTGACAAGCTCACACGTAAAAATAAATGCATAATATGGAAGCATAAATCATTTTGATATTTTTAGTTCTGGAATAACGAATGCACAACTACTTTGATTATTTGCAGTATTTTTAGACCCATCAGTATATATTTGTAAATAGTTTGCGTATTGTGAGTCAATGAGTAAATTTGCGTGACTTTTTATTAGACAGGGGAGGTCTTTTTTAGTAATAAAATTGGATAGCTGTGTTTGTACAACAGGTTTAAGTAAATGCCATGGTTGCGTGGGGAATTATATATAATTATATACATTAGACGGTTCAATATTATGTTTTTGTATCATAACATTGACTAAAACATAGTAAGGTTTTTGCTTTTCCTTCATTTGATTTTTATAATATAGATATGGGGCGGAATTTAATAAACTCCGTTTAGTTGGGTGACTATGATCATGACTCAGTAAGTTTAGATATGACTTTGTAACGAGAGATAATCTCCTCTCCTCTAATGGGGGATCTCCCATTTCCACTTGTAGACTGGCGGTAGTCACATTTTTGTAAGCTCCTGTGCACACTCTAAGGGCCTGACTCTGAATTTTAACTTAGATTTACTTATTTGAGTGTGAAGCTGTATTGTACACTTCAGAGCCATAATGTATTTTAGACCTTATCAAGGCAATATAAATGCTTCTGAGGGTATAGCTGTTAGCTCCCCATTTGATACCAGTCAATTACTTTCATACAATTAATTACTTTGCTACATTTCATTTGAATATACTGGATATGTTTCAACCAAGTTATTTTCTCGTACAAAATCATGCCAAGGAATTTTACTTCCTTTATTACTTCAAGTATATTTCTACCTACTTTTAATACCAATTTTCCCATTTTGCGTTTATGATTGTGGTTTGCTGGGATCTTTGCCCTGTTTTAGGCTTTGTATGATCATGAAATGTTTCCATTCTGAGGGAAGTTCCTGTAGAAACCATATTCTATTAATAAATAATAATAATATATTCAGTGTTTTGTTATGATTTTTTTAGCTCACCTGACCCGAAGGGTCAGTGTGAGCTATTGCCATCACTTGGCGTCCGTCGTCCGTCGTCCGTCCGTCGTCCGTCGTCTGTCGTCCGTCGTCCGTCGTCCGTCCGTCCGTCCGTTAAACTTTTCACATATTCATCTTCTCCTCTGAAACCACTGAAGCAAATTCAACCAAACTTTACAGGAATGATGTATGGAAGGTCCTTTACAAAGATTGCTCATTTCGTTCTGATACGATAAAAAACATGGCCGCCAGCGCGGAACTTAGGTTTAACATTGGACCCTATGGGAAAAATCACATTTTCATCTTTTCCTTTCAAACTGCAGAAGCAAATTCAACCAAACTTTACAGGAAGGATGAATAGAAGGTCCTTAACAAAGATTGCTCATTTAGGTACAGTCCGTTAGAAAACATGGCTGCCAGCACGGAACATAGTTTATCATTGAACCCTATGGGAAAATCATATTTTCATCTACTCTTCTGAAACCACTGAAGCAAATTCAACTTAACTTTACAGGAATGATGACTGAAGGTACTTTTCAAAAATTGCACATTTCATTTCAATCCTACAAAAAACATTTGCCCAAGTGCAGAACATAGTTTAACATTGGAGCCCAGTATGAGAAAACCATCCTTTTCATCATCTTTTCTCAAACAATTAAAGCAAATTATACTTATTATAAATGTAAAGAAGGTCCTTTGCAAAAATTACTCATTTCAATAGGATCAGACAAAACACACCGGTGCTAATTGAGAACATACCTAAACACCCTACCCCATTGGTAAAAAAACATGATCATTTTTTGTCATGCACGGCATAGAAGCGTTTTGTCAGGTGAGCGATACAGGCTCAGTCTCTGAGCCTCTAGTTTAAATCATAGTTTAAGTGATTTTGTCTTACCCAGGTGAAGTGTCAGAAGTGTCCATAATTGCATCAGTAAATTCCTGAAAAGAAAATGGTTCGTTAAACTTTGTATATTATCTTTAAAGTGCTGAGATATATTATTATAACCTTTTTCTTCAGTAGCTTGTTTATACGATTGGAATTCTTTACAGAAGTTACTAGTACTACTAACATCTGCAGATGTATTTACTAGTAAATCTGCCTTTTGTTTGGAAGATTCATATTTCATTCCATTATGAAGGAGTGTTGGGAGTGCTACTACTTGTGTAGGCATGACCATCATTTTTTAATATTGTTCCACTCTTGACTAATATGAGAGTCGCAGTATTGTTTTTTGTGCATTTTTAATGGTATTTTTGCACTGTTTTTCTTTTTTCTTTGTATATATTATAATTCTCCCCCTACCACTGTGTTGTGCCCTGTTGCGACTTTCATCCTTTCCTTTACCATTTGTGTACACATATCTGTCCACCAAGGGACTAGTGCTTTACTATTATTTTTATTTTTTTTTATCAGGGATATACCTGCCAGCACTTTCAAGTACTGTACTTGTTAGCCAAGAGCATGTTTCATATATGTTATCAGAAATCATGTCCTGACTTAATGTTTCATCAGACATACTGGCAAACCCATCCCAGTTGGCCTTTTTGTAGTTCCAATTTATTTCATTTTTAAATACTGTTATATTAGGTGTCTGATTGAAGTTTAGATTTATCACAAAATGGTCACTACCATATGTGAGCTATGGTCAACAAACCAGCTAATCTGGTGTGCTAAATGTATGCTACTTATACTTAAATCTATACAAGAGAGCTCTAAGTTAGTAGGGTTTAGTCTTGTCCCTGCCCCATCATTTAATTCCACTACCTCATTGTTTGAAATAAATTCATATAGTTCATTACCTTTAGTATCATAATATTTACTTCCCCTTAACTTATTGTAATCACCACAGACTATATAGCTCCCTTCAAGTGGTTAGACAATTCTTGATAGCGTACGCTTTTTGAGTCTGATGAAGCTTCATACAGATTTACTAATGTGACAAGTTGCTTGTTCATTCTAAATTAAATGGCAGATATTTCAAAATTGCTGTTCCACCAGCCCTAGTGTGATCCCGTACAGAATAGTCTGCAAGTGTGAATCCGTTGATTTCAGGGTATCTTGGCCAGCCTGAAGCCATGTTTGTTGTAAACAAATGACACTTGGTAATAGCTTTTCATTAGATAAATTCCAGATATATTCTGGACCATTGCTGTTAAAACTATGACAATTCCAGTGTCGTATGTTAATAATTTCAAATATATTAAAGAAAGTAACTACATGTATTGTAAATAAAGAAATAATATTTACAAGAGGAATAATTCGGTATCTATTCTCCATATTAATTATCAATGTTAACACCATAGTAAGCAAGGTCTATCACATTATCTGCATTAACATGATAGTGGAACACTTCAGTTGCAACATGGGAAATATATCTACACATTCTATCTATATCATGACCACTTTGTTCAGACTTTTGAAATTTATATATGGTAATAGCTACTAGTGCTACAATATCTGAGAAATCAACAGGTTTTTTGTTTACATATTGAGTTTTCTTTTCCTCTTTGTTTTCCTTTTTACTAATTTTGTTTGACTTTTCTGAAGGAATATTATGCACCCTTTTAACTATTTTTGTGGCTTGAGAGAGGGATATTTTCTCCTCTGTACTCTTTTAAAGGGCTTGTTGTTTTTCAACTCTTTTGGGACAATCTTAAGGTTTGCTTGGTGCTGACCTTTACAGTTTGCACATGTAGGATCCTCTACCTGACATTTACCTCCATGCATACTGCCACATCTTATACACACTTTATCTTTGTTACATTCACTGGCCAGATGACCAAATGCCTGACAGTTGTAGCATTGCAATGGCTTAGGGATAAATAATTTTACTCTATATTTTTCAAATTCAATACAAGTCAGGTTTTGTAAAAAAAAAATAGTTTAAGTGTCCTGGATGGTATCCTTCTTTGTTGTTCTTAGTCATAAAAAGTGAGTTAACAACCTTATTAACATTATAACCAATATGAGCGTCTAACAGTACTTGCTAATCATAATCATGGGAAACATTATAGAAACATCACTGTGATGTTTTTAAATTTTTGGGGACAGAACATTTAATGTCCCAATCTCCTAGCTTGGTGCAACTCATTATGTTTTTACAATGATGGGCATCTACACACTCAACAATAATGTTTCCCGACCTTGTGGGCTTGATTTGTTTCACTACACCATTTTTCTGAGACAGATTTTTTTGTATCTTAATTGGATTTTCATTTGCAAGAGATACACCAACTGCATGTAATATTACTACATGTTTTTCAGAACGATCATCACCATACGAGGGCTGGAAAAAGGGGGTACGAGTTGGACGTCTGATGGTGGTGGTTGGAGTTTGTAAAGCTTCGAGATAAGTTTTATTTAACGGGCTTGGGGTAGCAAATTTTCTTTTCTTTGACTCTCTCTGTGTGGTATCAGTAGGTAGAGTCCTACGTGATGTGTCAGTGTTATATCGATATCTACCAATATTATAGTCCATGAATTCAGCAACTTCGCTGTACGCCATCTTGGAAAATTTAAACAAAGACAACACCGAAACAAACGATGAAAAGTGTCGATGTGTAACTATTTGCACAGAATTGTTTCAAAAACGTATTCAGAGATTACAATAGCAACTTAAAAAAGTCAAATAAACTTACAATAAATGTGAAATAAGCAGGGTAATCAGTGAAAAACCTCAAAATATCAGGAGCTCAAAGAAAACCGTCCGCGTGATTCCGCGTGATCCGGGACTCGCCGACCCGAATCTTTTTTTCTTTTTTGTATATCATACCGGTGTCCGCAATACAAAAACGTCATATAATTTAACCATGAATAAAAAAGAAGGGTACTTTTTCTCTAGTTTATATTATACCAAAGTCCCCAATACTAAAAATTCATATAATTTAATCATAAATGTAAGAGAAAGGGCACTTTTTCTCTGTTTATATTATACCGGTTCCGCGATTCCAAAACTTCATACAATTTAACCATAGATATAAAAGAAAGTGCACTTTTTCTTCATTTTATGTTATACTGGTGTCTGCAATACTAAAACTTCATATAGTTTAGCCATAAATATGAAAGAAAAGGCACATTTTCTACATTTTATATTATACCAGTGCCAGTAAATTTAAAACTTCATATAATTTAATCATAAATATAAAAGAAAGAACACTTTTTCTCTATTTTATATTATACTGGTGTCCGCAATACTAAAATTTCATATAATTTAACCATAAATATAGAGAAAGGCCATTTTTTCTCCATGTTATATTATACCTGTGTTTGCAATACTAAAACTTCATATTGTTTAATCATAAATATAAGGAAAGGGCAATTTTTCTCCATTTTATATTATACCGTTGTCCGCAATACTAAAACTTCATATAATTTAATCATAGATATAAAATAAGGGGCACCTTTTCTCCAATTTATATTATACCGGTGTCCGCAATACTAAAACTACATAAAATTTAAACCTAAATATAAAAGGGCCCTTCTTCTCCATTTTATATTTAACCGATGTCCGCGATAATAAAACTTCGTATAATTTAGCCATAAATATGAAAGAAAAGGCACTTTTTCTCCATGTGTATTATACCACTTTCGGCATTTCTAAAACTTCATATAATTATAAAGAAAGGGCACTTTTTCTACATTTTACATAATAACGGTGTCCGCAATACTAAAACTTTATCTAAATTAGCCATAAATATAAAAGAAAGGGCGCTTTTTCTTCATTACATATTATACCGATGTTCGGATACCAAAACTACATACAATTTACTCATAAATATAAAAGAAAGGGCACTTTTTCTCCATTTATATTATACTGGTGTCCACAATACTAAACTTCATCTAATCTAACCATAAAATATAAAAGAAAGGGCATTTTTTCTCCATTTTGTATTGTGCCGGTGTCCGCAATACTAAAACTTCATTTAATTTAGCCATAAATGTGAAAGAAAGGGCACCTTTTCTCAGTTATATTATACCAGTGTCAGCAATTCTAAAACTTCTTATAATTTTGACAGATATATAGAAGAAAGAGCACTTTTTCTCCATTTTGTATTTTACCAGAGTCCGCAATACTAAAACTTCATATAATTTAGCCATAAATATAAAAGAAATGACACTTTTTTCTCCATTTTATATTAAATCGGTGTCCACAATACTAAAATTAATTATAATCCAACCATAAATATAAAAGAAAGGGTATTTTGTCTCCATTTAATATTATATCGGTGTCCGCAATACAAAAACATCATATAATATAACCATAAATATAAAAGAAAGAGTACTTTTTCTCCATTTTACATTATACCGGTGTCTGCAATATTAAAACTGCATCTAATTTAACAATAAATAAAAAAGAAAGGGCAATTTTTCTCCATTTTTTCCGTGTCCGCAACACTAAAACTTCATACAATTTAGCCATTTATATTAAAGAAAGGGCACTTTTTTCTCCATTTGTATTATACCAGTGTCAGCAATTCTAAAAGTTCTTATAATTTAGCCATACATATGAAAAAGTGCACTTTTTCCATTGTATATTATACTGGTGTCCGCAATACTGAAACTTCATATAATCTAATCACTAATATAAAAGAAAGGACACATTTTCCCCATTTATATTATACCGGTGTCAACAATTGTGAAACTTTTTATAATTTAGCCAGAAATATGAAAGATTGAGCACTGTTTCTCAATTTTTATTATACTGGTTTCCGCAACACTAAAACTACATATAATTTAGCAATAAATATAAAAGAAAGGGCACCTTTTCTCCATTTTATATTATACCGGTGTCCGCAATACTAAAACTTCATATAATTTAACCATAAAATTATATAAAAAAAGGCCACTTTTTCTCCGTGTTATAATATACCGGTGTCCTTAATACTAAACTTCATATAATTTAACCATACATATAAAAGAACGGGCACTTTTTCTCCATTGTATATTATACCGGTGTCCACAATACTAAACATCATATAATTTAACCATAAATATAAAGAAAGGGCACTTTTTCTCCATTTGATATGATGCCGGTGACGGCGATTGTAGTACTTCGTACAATTTAACTGTAAATATAAAAGAAAGGGCACTTTTCTTCATTTTATATTATACCTGTGTCCGCAATACTAATACTTCATATAATTTAACCATAACTATGAAAGAAAGGGCACTTTTTCTACAATTTATATTATACCGGTGTCCGCAATACTAATACTTCATATAATTTAACCAGAAATATAAAAGAAAGGGCAATTTTTCTCCATTTTCTATTATACCGGTGTCCGCAATACTAAAACTTTATATAATTTAACCATAAATATAAAAGAAATGGCATTTTTTTCTCCTTTTTATACTATACCGGTGTCCGCAATACTAAAATTTCATATAATATCAACCATAAATAATGTAAAAAAAGGGCACATTTTCTCTATTTTACATTATACCGGTGCCCACAATACGAAAACTTCATATAATTTAACTATAAATATAAAAGAAAGGACACTTTTTCTCTATTTTATAGTTACCAATGTCTGAATACTAAATCTTCCTATGATTTTATCGTAGATGTAATCAGTTCATCTGATTCGATTTTTATTGTTCTACAGCTGGATATAGCTGCATTGTAAAAATTTAATATTCTTAGTTGATTATAAATAAAAGTTTACTTCTTAAACAATAAACGTTTTTGTGACAAAAAATCACCAGTGATACTTAATTTGATATATTTTATTTCTTTCTTGTAAATTGTCGGTTGTAAAAAAAGGTATAGGCTTATTTCGACTTAAAAAGATAGAAATAAAACAACCGTATTGTGAAGAAAACTGGCAAACTTATCTGTATCTAAAATGAGGAATTTAAATGAAACCAGTAAACGCACGTTACACGCAATGGACGTTACACGTTACACGATACACGATGAGCGCACACGATCTACACGATGAACGCAAACATTCTCTACGATGAACGCGCACGATTCACACGATGAGCGCTATTTTTGGAATGTTGAACGTTTCCATCGCTGTCATTTGTAATGATTTTTCCTATCCCTTAATAATCAAATATCCAAACAATTTACATCCTAGTGGATTACAAAATCAAATGGTTAACATAGTTTTATGAATGTGATAAGTAATTCAATAACTACAACAGTAGATGAGAACCACAATTCGAAACTAAAGGGCAAGTTCGGTAGTTTTCAACAAACATATAATTGCAAAAACAGGATAAAAGTAAACACTTAAAATGGCCGGGAACTTCAATTACAGGCCACAATTTAAAATCGAACAGCAATAGAAAAACAATAATGAAAACAAGAAACAAACATTAATAACGATAGGAACTCGGGATAGTCGGACTTGGTATCGGAAAATCTTTATATGCTCAAGAGGAAATCAAAATAAAAATTTGATTATGACAAGTGTTTCAATTGAATACTTTTCTAATTTTCTGTTAAAATTATCTGATGTCCTTTCCTTTTTTATATCTTTCAATTTGAAAGGACAGAAATTTGTTAAACTGGAAAAGGGCGAAATATATCTCTTTTTGTAAGAAATGGAAACCGAATGCTGATTTGTAAATTTCTTGTTTTGTCACGCGGTCTTTCCTTCTTTAAGACCAATTCATGAAAGCCAACCTGGTTACGTAATATCAGGATTTTTTGCATTATAATTTTGGTCGATATTTTTCTTTATGAAGGCTTTTTAGTTATACAACTTAAATAAAAAAATAGGTTGAAATAAGTAAAATATAGAGAAAGATTTGACATCCTTATTATCATTTTAAATAAAATTTCCTCACTTCATCACAAATAAGAGAAAAAATATTGTTGTTGAAAGTAATTTTCTGGCCACAAATATTCTTAGTCCAAGAAGCAGGGATATTTATGATAAAATACATAAGAATGACACTCATCACTACATATCATGCAAAACTCTGTCCCTAGCTGATTTTGGCTTTACACTTAGATCATATTGGTGTTTTGTTCTCTATCAGTATTTAAACATCTTTGAATTCATGGTCTTCAAAACATTTAGATTGTATCTGCACTGAAGAGACATAAGATGTCGAAATGCTCATATGCAGAATTAACATCACAATAACCTCGATGTTTAGTCATCATTAAACGTGTAACTTGCTCGTGGAATTAAAGAGCAAACATATGACTTACAACAGCAAGAAATTCATTGGTATCAATCCATCAATCTAACAAGTTTATTTATCAAGATAAGTCAACTCAGTCCATTCATCTACAAAAACTGACATATCTTCATATAAACCTTAACTACTTGTAAACATGCGTACCATCCTTTCAAATATTGAATATTCGCTACAGTCAACCGAAAGAGATTTAGCTTTAGATCTAACTAAATGCATTCCAGATTCCAGTTTTAATGTACTAGTTTTCAATTGGTGCTGTTAATGTGTTAAAGAATGACATTAACCAAGAAACTACCATTTTTTTTTCTTCAAAATAATAAATGACTCAATGATCGTGTGACGGGTATCGTATGCGGAGAAAGACATGGTAACCATTTCCAAAGCACCTGATGTCACTATTGGTTTTTATCGGANTTTTTTTTTTTTTTTTTTTTTTTCTTGCTTTGTAGTTGTCACATATCTTTGTTTTTTTCTGTATTTTCTTTTTTGTCATGACTCTGGACTTTGATTTTTGTAATAAAAAAATCCTTTGTTCCTTCCGTATCCTGCTGCCTTTATTTCAAGCCAACGTGTGCCAACGTTAAATAAGTCTTTTATTATTATTATTTTTTTGTTAAGGTTGGTAAACAGAGAAGATATTCCAGAAATTGTCTGGTTTGGCAAAACACGAGAGACTTATCCATTAGTTATCTGCAGCAATCACAAACAAGTACATGTAACAACTTATGGCGTCGTTTGGAAAGCGTGTAAGTATGCTTTAAATATTTTGACAGCGTTCAAGGACACCTCAAACATCTGCTTTGTGTAAAGGACCGCGTTTTACGATGTTTGTTAGATAAACTTAATACTGCACCGGAATATCAAAGGCAGACTCCGATATAAATGGCACAGAAAAGATTGACTGACTTACAGGACGTGTTAAGAACCCGAGAAAATCATAAAGTTTTCTCAAATCTAAAATGTCGACCTGGTGCTGAATAAAAGCAGCAGTTTAGAATCATGTGGATTTTTAACTTAAAGAAAAGTTATTAATCTATAATGAAAACATAATAGAAGAGTACAATACTCGTTAGTAACAAAGACACCGAATACACATTTTGTTATCGTTAAAACTGCGTGAGAGAATTACCTACTGTTCCAGAACCATCAACGAGAACATTGGATATTTTGAGCATCTTCAAAATTTCTGATAAACTCCACGCTCAACAACACATTCGATATGTGTCGACTTATTAGTAACCATTCAAGAACATTTCCCCAGCATTTACAACGCACACCAAGATGAAGAACAAATTATCATACGTCATTTTGGGATAGAGTAGGAGGGCCATGGGATAACGATGGAATAAACAAAAATCACAAGTGAACAGAATTGAGACAAGTGTACCTCACAAACTCAAGAGTATCTTTGCACTCAACAATACATGAACGAATGAATCACATGGAAAGGGAAAATGTAATTCAAGTCTTTCGAGTTATTGCTTAGTAACAAGAAAGTTCTGTTATTACACTAAAAATCCAAACTGCACCAATTTATAATTAATGAGCAGAGGTGAACATATTTAATGTACCTTAAACCACTCCAGATTAAAAATCTAAAAATGCCATGTGGCGAATTTTTATAAAAAAGTAGTTTTTTTCTGCTAGGATGTATATCAGCAGTTGAGATATATAGGCAAAAACTATAAAAGCGGACCCACAAAATGTTTTTTTTTGGGTCATAGATCCAACATCAACGTCCAATTAATTTGGACTAAAGGCAACAGACATGGACATAAATTTCTCACAATCATTTGATCAGCTAAATTGCATCGAGTCGGAGTTTTTACAATAAAATGACTCAAATTCAGATGTTGCCTTCAAAAGTCCATTTGCCAACTGAAACTGAGTTTTCGAGTTTGACCTCACCTTTAACCCTCTTTTGCAATAGAAAGCAATTGTAGATACTAGGGATTTCCAACTTAAGCTTACCAAAATATTAAACATTTTTTTTCATAGCCTGTAAGAAAACTCGACAGGGTTCATCCAAAGTGAACTCTAAAGTTCCTTAAGCAAATCTGGCGACTTGTCCGATGTCATAAGGTCTTAATTTTGATTTCGTTACTCCTCTTTTGGTTAAAATTTTATGGAGCGGAAACAAAGTCGGGAATTGGCAAAGCACCTATTACCAAGAGCTTTAATCTCGAGAGGCGTATTCCAAAAGTGTATAACATATAAGAAAAGTTTGCAGTTTCCATATTATTTGAAATTTCAGAACAGAATTGATTGTCAAGAGTCAAAACCAAATGGACATTTTTTCGTATTTATTGGTCTTTTTTATTGAACTCTTTGCAATAATGTGGAAGTAATTTTGTTCGTGGACATAAATTTTCGTGGTTTTCATAAATTTATCTATTACTTGGGTACTTAAATTCGTGGTTGTCAATTATATGCATTAAAAGTCTAAGAAAAAAATGCATTTTCGTTGGGAATTAAAGTTCGTGGTTTTAACGAACCACAAAATCCACGAATATTTGAACCCCACGAACAATAGTACTTTCACAGCAATTTGCATATAAATTGATATCGTGATTCAACAACATTTTTCAAAAACAGGTTCTTTTGTAGTATCAACTTTATACAATTAAGCTAGATATCCTAGCAATATGTTTTTCTTTATTTTAGACATGACGTGTATAATATGTAGGATATGTACTCTTACAAAAACAGGAAATCAGCAAACACCTACAATGGCCAGGAACTACAATCACATGCCACAATTTACAAGCAAACTGCACCAGAAAAACAATAATGAAAACAAGAGACAAACATAAATAACGATAGGAACTCGGGATAGCCGGACTTGGTACCGGCACTAACAAAAGCCAGTGGCAAGGTTAAACCTCCCCTTTCTCTATCCCGTTTCCCCATAGTAATATAAACATGCAAATAAAACCTAATACAGGTAGACTACTAACTCAATGACCACTATCTTAGAACAGAAAAAGCCTAAGACAAAGGTCAAAGAGTGCTCGCCGCTAAACTGCCGGCTAGCTCAAGGAATCTAGTCTGCTGGTAAGACACTGCCGCACTGGGGAAGAAAAGTCAAACTCAAAACTCCCCGAAGGGTTTGGTAAAGAGTCTTCATGTATTTCAGTAGACATCGGCAGTATCAGTGAGAGGCCAGTATATATGTAAAGTCTTCAGGTCAATGGAATCCAAAGCCAATTTAACGGATTTGTTCAGAATATCTCGTCGATATCCAATATTACGAAAAGAATGTAAGTGACGTCCCAGTTTTTCTGGATTATTTTTCAGTTTCTGACATTTTTAACAACATTTTCATAATTGATTCGCTATTTCAATTATTTATCATGAAAACAAAAAATCAATATACTTTTTTTGAATTGGTGACATGACGTGTATAATATGTAAGTTATGTGCTCTTCGCTATATCACTTATTAATAATGAACAAAAAGGTTCAAACTATTTTTTTCATTTTTTTTTCAATTTTGGTCCTAATTTTGTACAAAATAAAATAAAAAAAATCAGAATATTGGGGGGTTCAAGCCTATTGGTTATAATGCTGAAAAATTACTTAAAACATAGATTATAAGCAATCGTAACATACACATTTTGCTGCACAACTTGTAAATTTTCTTAACCCAATATCAGATTTCTTTTTTTTTCTGACTCTCAAACATGTAATTTGTTATACACAATGTGATCTTCAGTGGGCATTTGATGAAAAAAAAAAATTCATTTTACTTTGCTAAGCAACATAGCCAGGCAGATATTTCAAAACAGTTTTGTACAAAAGTTTTTATTTGTTGTACTTTTCTGGTTTATGATTTGTTATTTAGACACTCTACGCTCTTCGTTGTTTTTAATTCGTCAAATGGTGATTTTTTTTTCTTCTGTTCCTTAAAAAGACTGTTTTAAGACGGATATTTTAATAGTTCACTTTTATAAATATTAGTTTGATAAATTTTTATTTCTACCGGTTCCAAACCTTAACACTCATATTCATAGTTACGGATTTGTTATGTCTGTTCGCAATCCATTTATGACATTAATAGTATTTTTTCAATGGTTGCTCGGAAAGCAATATTAAGTATGTTGAAATTTTCAAATAAATTCATGTAAATAAAAGTCCATTGCATCATTTTGGGTTTAAGAACAGAAAAAGCGCTCACATTTGTAATTTCGACAAAACTTAAAATTTTCTCTGGAGCTGTATGGTGTATTAACAAATGGAACGTATTTATCCGGAAAAATCTACATTCACTACTAAAATCCGCATTTAGCTTTCTTGTTTTTAATTAAATGCATAATGATTAATTATTATATTTTAACAGACAAATAAAACTAATATTTGCTTTATTTTTATGAATAAAATAGACGAAAACGTATGAGGGTTGAAGCTTTACTTTTTACACAAGACGGCAATACGTTCACTACGCAAGAATCATATAAACTATAACTCGATTTCTCAATATAAAACAATGATGTATATACTGAGTAAAAAATATTTAGCAACAATTAGTGTGAATAATTATACATTTAATTGTACATTCCATAGCTAGGTGTGATTTCCTGGCTTCAATTCTGAATGTTGCATTAATCTTCATCAAACTTGCTCAGAAAATAAAAACATTGAAAAACGGTGGATACACAAAAAATGTCAGATTGTTTTGCGTTTTCATAAACCGAAAGTGCAAAATACTATTTTGATCACCAGAACAGGTTATTTAACCGTGACCATAAAGTATTCCTTGCACTTTTTGCACATCATAAAAATCGCCTAAGGGACCAAAATCAATGGTAATTTTCAAACCATAATTTGAATTTGATATTTTGTAGAAAAAAAAAATTTCATGCATGAATTGAACTAAAAATCGGTAATTTTTATCTGAGATCAGAATTAATCAGCATTTAAGCATTGTTTTTAAATGTAAAATGTTGAAAATATGTTGCTAAACATTTTTTGTTCAGTATATATAAAGTATATAATGGATATTCATCCAATGAATCTTTCATTTTGTTTCATATTGTTTTTTTTTTATGTTTTGGGTAGTTTTGATGTTTAGGTTTATTGTATATGTCGTTTTTATGCTGTTTTAGAGATATCCAGAATGATTTTCATGCAATAACCATGTTAAAATAGACTGCCGTTTTCTTATTTAAAAACTGTCCATGTTAGCTCGTGAAAACGATATTCTTACTCAATTTAAAATAAAGTACATGTATATGAAGACGAAGCTGCTTTAGAGATATCCAGAATGATTTTCATGCAATAACCATGTAAAGTAAACTGCCCTTTTCTAATTAAAAACTGTCCCTATTGGCTCGTGAAAACGATATTCTTACTCAATTTAAAATAAAGTACATGTATATAAAGACGTTCATTAGATATTACTCTCACGCAATTCAACAGAGACCTTAATCTTTTAATTTCAGCTGCCTGGTTTTTATCAACTCGATATTTTTCTAATACAATGTAACATCATACATATGTAAATCATCCAATTCGAGATAGAGTTGAAGTAAAAGCATTAGTTACGCTTGCAGTTTAGGTCTTCTATGGATCAAATTAAAGTGAATTTACTTTTATTAACTGTGATTTCTTTTACCGAATTCAATATCAAGCAATCAGTGAATTATTTTGAGTATACTTGTGTAATGTTTAACCATACGAAGAATTTACATGGTGGTGATTTACTCATGTTGTTGTAAAATTTATTAATAAGAAAAAATAACGCCAAAAAGCATAACAAACTTGACAAATATGTATTGACATATTATGCATTTGAAATAAAATGTTTTTATTTATATATATTAAAGCAAGGACGAATATTTATATTCTAATTTTTTTGTTAAGTATACACCCTTGTCGAAAACAAAAAGGAGACCTTTAAATTAATCCTATCATGTATGACCAAGAAATACCACTACAAATTTCATTCCAGATAACTGGCAAATTTGATCGAACAAACGTTTAACAATATTATTAATTGTCCTCTCGGATATGTAGATATAACACTAATAGTTTGATCTATGCAAGGAAGTAGAATTTATATGTATATATCTCCAGATCCATATTTTGAAGGCCACAGTCCGATCTAGACTAAAAAAAAGGATTTCATACTTGTTTTATTTTTTATATTCATTTTTCGTTTTTGGCCATTTTCGTCTGAATTCTGTACGCTATCTACACATATTCCAAAAAAATACATGATTCCGTTTAACTAAATGTTTTATTTTCCTCATTATCTAGATATTTTTTTTCTAAAAAAAAAAAAAAAAAAAAAAAAAAAAAAAACTGAAAATTTGGTTTTACGTTAACTTGATGACTAAAGTAATTATGACATGAAACCTTTCGATTCATGTTTTCATACCTTACCTATATATATATATACCATTAATCATTTTATTCCGAAGATAGCTGGCAAATGGGATTGGACGAACTTTGTACAATATTATTAAACGTCCTCTTCTATATATTGACATGACACTTATATTTTGAAATCTGCAAGGAAGTAGAATTTATAAGTATATATCTCTACCACTCTTCTAATACTGGAAGACATTCCAGGAAATAAGATACTGACTACTAAAACGGACATCGGAAATGAAAGAAAAAGGAAAACGTCAACATGATTCAATCATTCTATTAGTATCGTCTTCCTATTTCTAATGTGTAACACCGTAACAATATACATATGTACCACAAATATGAAATATATAAAGTCAGTTTAAACACAAATCCACCATAATCGTTAGTGGATATTTTATTTGATAACTTTTCATTTGCGTGATAATAGCTCAATTTTTTTTCATCAGTCGTGTTCACTTTATTTATGCGTTAAACAGTTCGATTGAAAAAGATCAAGTTTCATACACATACATGTATCATGATGAATGGTGATGTTTCACAGTTACCTCCGCTGAAAATTACCACTTTTCTGGACATGTCAGCTTTTCGGTTTTACTAAACCCAGAGGTTTGTCTCTGGTAAACCCTTCTTTTTTTATAAAATATTATATAAAAAATAGATAACTGAATGAATAATCAGATTAAGACGGGAAAGTGAAGATTTCTTTACATAGTAATGAATAAATGAATAATTGAATATATAAATAAAATCAAATAATCGATAAGTTGAACATATAAATAAAAATGAATAAAACAAAAAAATATAAATAGAATTACTTAGATAAATAACTAAAATATAAATAGAATGAAATATTTCAATAAACATATGAATTAATCAATCTGAAAAAATAAAAATCTTACTTTTAACTGGTCTGTGTTTTTGATTTTATGGTCTTACGAACGTTTCGATTGTATCTGCACTGAATGGACAAAAGTTATCATTAAAATGCGCATATGCAGAAAAGAAATGGACAGTAACTTCGGTATTTAGTAATTTGTGGAAGTCTGTCCAGCGTTTAGTTAACTCCGACCAGTCATTCTCAACACTACTTGTGTTGTAAAAGTCTGATACCTGTTGTGAATGTCTGTCAAGTGTTGAATCAACTCTGATCAGTCGTTCTCAACCCTGCCTGTGCTGTAAAAGACTGACCCGTGTTGAAAATCTCTTGCCAACGTTGAGTAAACGCTGATCAGTCATTGTCAACACAGATCAGTCTTTTACAACACAGGTAGCGTTTAGAATGACTGGTCAGCGTTGACTCAACACTGGACAGACATTCTCAACAAAAATCAGTCATTCACAACGTACTAGTGTTGAGAATGACTAACCATTGTTGGCCCAACACTGCACAGACTTTTACAACACTGGTAACGACTGAGATTGACTGAAGTGAGTTGGCTCAACTCTGAAAAGACATTTTCAGTCAAAACGAGTGTTGAAAAAGACTTACAAGCGTTGAATCAACAAAGCTCAGTCAATCTCAACGTTGTTCAGACTTTTTCAGTCCAAAAATTACTGACTCTGGTAAAAGCAGTCAAAATATTTGTCAAAAGTGTTAATGATTGGATAAAATAAGTATATCTCTTTGATTGAAATGAATTCTGAATTCACACATGACAGTTTTTCTTCGGTCGGCAGACCGACATTTCGAAATTCTACGTTCCTGTAGCAAAAATCAAATAGTGTCTGAATGACAAAAAAATCAGACAACGAAGTGCTAATGCTTATGCTAATTAATAATGGATGCAGGATCATCAACAAACGTAGTATTATCGTGTTCTAAAACCACAGTCATTCCTAGCCTGACAAAATGACTCATAAAAACAATCCCAACAAATTAAATTCACGATGCACTGATCGATTCTACTGCAAGACAACTTGGCATAACAATTAAATATTCGGATCTGGGCACCGAGTCGACTGAACCGGACTTCTTTTGTTTTTCATCTCTGTTGCGAGCCCTTGGTGTAGTAGTTTTTACTTTTGTTGTGTGTTGTTTGGCACCATTCTTAGTTGTATATACCAATTACAACTAACTCTGTTGTGTATTACCATTGCTTAAGGGAGAAAATTATAATACGTAATTTTGAGAGATGAATCGAGGGGTTCTTGCCACTAATCTGAAGGCTAGCTCAAGGAGCCTAGTCTGCTGGCAAGATACTGTCAGAAGAAAAATCAAACTCATAATAGCTAAAGCTATTTTTTCTGTGATTTCATTGTTGGCAACAGTTATCATGTGTAATTTCGTCCGAGATGGTTCGCTACTAAGGTTTTAAAGCCCATTTTTTTAGGGGGGGGGGTGGTTAAAATACTCGGAGTCTAAGTACACGATCAATACGAAATTGTTAACAAATAGCTTAATCGATGCCCTGCTTATGAAAGCAGCTCGGAGTGATCAACCAAATGCAATTAAACATACCTAATACAAATTTTAAGACGGTCTCAATTACTGAAACTAATATCTTTGAGCCTATCCAATGGCCTCTTGAGTGTCTGACTATCACAAAATTTGTAAGTGACCGTTGATTACCAGATGATTGTTTGATTACCAGAATCACTATTTGATCATTTGATCACCATATTGTGTAAAACTTGGCTTTATCCTCACAAAAAAATTACTGATTACATGTGCATTTGTTCCCACTGTACTCTCCAAAGCCGTTTTTTTTGTCTTTGTATCAAACTTAATGATGAGAAATTCCAATCTAGATCATTGTACAGAATATTAAAAATATTGTGCAGGGTACTATATTGTCTACAGTACCTTAGCACGAAAACCGTACTTGAAGAGTGTATTTTCCTGAGATTTCAGTCTCATTTAGACATCGTTTATAAATTTATCTTTAAACTTGCCTTATGCGTGAACATATTTATTAATTTATGTTATTAAATGATACTCCTGAACGGTGACAAAAATTATGTACCTATGCAAAGCAGTTTTCGATAATTGAAAATTAAAATTTTTGACCACAATTGACCATTGATCTCAGTTAGAATTTAGCCTATTTTGTGGAAGGGGTAATTAAAATCATTTTGAAAAAAAGTTTGCATCTTATTCATATGATTTCTTTGCTAGGTTCCTTAAGCTATTCAATGTCAAACCATTTGAAACAAAAATGAGAATTTTTAACTCATTAATTGATGGAAAATTGGAAAAAAAAAACTTGTCTTCATTTTTAAATATTTTACGAGGTCTTCAATGTGACCAAAAAAGCAACAACTTCTTACAAAATGTTCTTATTTCCTATTGGAAAAACTAAGTATGCCTTTTTTCTATTTTTGATATTTCTTCAGATTAACGAGTTCTAAAAATACGAAATCTTTGACAGAAAACGTAATAGTAGAAATCAATACTTTTACCAAAAATGACCCAAAACGTGTCAAAATTGATGGAATTGGCACAAAGCCACCCAAAAAGGGTTTTCAGACAATAATGACCACACAAAAAGAGCACATGGACATAAGTTTTTCTCTGCAAAAATGATTTTATCATAATCTTTGCATTTTAACACTATAGTTTTCGGGAAAGAAACTTGATTCAGGAAAATTTTGACTAATCAGAAGAATACATCCTTAAAACATGTTTACAGTTTTAATCTTTGTTTGTCCAGTGAAGGAGTAATATCACAAAGAAACATACAATTGCCTTTTTTCCAAGCCAATATGATCAATTTGTCGCCGCCACGGTTTTGACTTTCACTGCTATGCGGACGACTGGTCAGATCACTTCAGAAGGCTCGAAATTTGTCTAGCTAATATAAGTTCTTGGATGTGTCGAAATATGTTAAAGTTGAATGAGGACAAAACTGAATTCATTATCTTCACGCCGAAACATCTTAATTGTCACATTCCTGATTTGAAATTTAAGGTCGGAAATTCAACTATAGGCAGTGTGCCGATTGTTAAAAATCTTGGAGTCTACTTTGACAGTCATCTGACAAACGAAAAACAGGTATCGGCTATTGTTCGATCTTGCCATTTTCATATTTGTAACATTGGACGTATACGGCGCTACATTACAACACCTGCATGCAAGACTCTGGTGAACGCCTTGATAAAATTAAGACTTGATTATGGCAACATCTTGCTTTTTGGAATTAACAAAGGCACATTGAACAAATTACAAAAGGTCAAAAATACGGCAGCACGCCTAATTACCGGTGCAAAAGGTCGAGAACATATTTCTCCGATACTAGCCGAATTGCACTGGTTTCCTGTAGAGTTTAGGATACAGTTTAAGAATCTGGTGTATGCATATAATGCCCTTAAAGGAGACGCTCCATCATACATACATGAACTTGTAAGAGTTAACATTCCTTTGCGAACTCTACGTTCTAGTTCTACACAGCGACTGATCGTGCCTAAAGTGAGCATTTAAACGTATGGCCATAGACAGTTTGATTTGGCAGCTTCCTACTTATGGAACAATCTCCGAGACAGTTTAAGACAGTGTAGTTCTTTGGGCTCTTTTAAGTCACAGTTGAAAACACATTTTTATCGAATTGCATTTTCTTAGTCATTATTTCTGTCATTTGTTTTATAAAGCATTACTGATTTTATCTTTTAGGAACCATGATTAACTTTTAATGACATTTGTTTTTTGTCGTGTGTTCTTCAATTTTGTGTATATATATATATATATATAGTTTTAGTTGTATTTATTTTTCACATAATTTTTGATCATATATATATGTCTGATTCATGATATTTTATGGAAATTACCTTTGACAATTTATATTTTTATATATATTATGTTTTATATATTATGTACAGCGCCTTCGAGCATATGGATATATAAGGCGCTATATAAATGATTTTAATTATTATTATATTATTATTACAATTTGATAAGAATTTGCAACTTGTAATTGGCAAGTCATTTATTCCCAAGGACAGCTTAGTCAAATCCAGAATTTTAAAGTCACAGTTACCCTATGCGGAACATAAGTTGATGGGTTCCTTTGCTCAATTTGCTTACTGCACTTTACAACCAACTGTCATTCGCTTGAATAAAACACGAAAGAATTTGAAATCAATGAAAAATCAACTATAGAAGTAAAATGTAAATTACGATGTGGACTGATTATTATGTAATCGAGCACCAGGTTACTTAGTTTTTCATCCCAGATGTTACCATTAACAGACAACGATATTTGTACGCAAAAAAATGATACAAATAAGGATTTTTATGATGAGCATATGTATGAACCTGACAAGAATACCTTCTGGTACCAGATTCCCTCTGGGATAGTAAATAGAAATATAGAGGCGTCTCGTGAAAATATGCAATTAAACGATCATGCTTTTTTTGAAATATTCACTTATTCTACATAAAAAGGTGTGGTCACTTTTCCGTGTATTTATTTCATTCAGCATACCAATTTTGTGAATGCATTAAATCTTCTCCAAACGGTTTAAACAGGTCATCTTCACCAAATCAATTCAAGTGCATTTTTAAACGTGTAATGTAGATAATGATTCATCAAATGACTTTGCCAATTAGATGAAAGTTTTGAAGATTTTGACAATTTTTGTAGGTTTTTGTTAAAATTCGCTACATAGCATTCAAGAACCAAACTAAACTAATTACTATTTTGAAGGGCAAACGTTTATACACTTTTGAATAGCTTAAATAGACACAAAGTGGCATTTGCAGCAATGTTCGACTGCTAATATGCCAGGAAACATTCAAGTGTGATGAAATACATATTGATGAAATAATTCTAGTAAGTACACGTACCATTGACCACCTTACACGATTTTCGACGACATTGCTAATTTGAAAATAGCCCAATATGTGAGCAAAATGGGCATACTTATTTCTCCTTCTTTCAGTGTAATTGTTATAAGAATCAAATTAAGTTTAGTAGACACGTCAAATGATTCTAAAATTTCGAATATTTTCTAATTACGGCATTGTGTACAACGCAATATCTTCTATAAACTACGCCTTATCTGGAGCCTAATAAACTTAAAAATTTCTAATTTGTGCAACTTAATGTGCACCAAAGTGTTTGCACCAAATCTATTCGTCGGTGCATGGTTGGTGCAATTCTTTTCACTTTTTTTCGTCAAAATCGATTTGATAGGGCAATATGGCAACAGCTTCAGTGTCAATTTAAATGCCTTTTCTTTTCCCACAAATTTTACTTTTGATTACTTATATTTTATTTCACTGTAAGACCTATTATATTTGAAAACTTGCAAATTCTAAATTAAAAAAAATGCAAAACCTAAGGAGTATCTCCCTCGTGTATAGCTCCGGTCGGATCAGTATAGGGATACATGTGTTACTTTTATGTGCAGTCCTTTGTGCTAGATTTCGTATTTTATACTAAAAGGAGGCATATTTTAGACTGTGTTCGGCGATTTCCATGGTAACCGCATGATTATTTCTGATATAGATAATCGTTTTATAAAATCAATATTGAAACTTTTGTGTGTTCATTTATGGTCTCCAAAGTGTTTTGGTTTGATCTGCAATGATGAGACATAAGTTGTCAAAATGCGCATATGCAGAAAATAAATTAACATTAACTTCAGTATTTTGTTATTTATAAGATTAATAAAATTCTCTAATAAGTTTTCGAAAACAAAAAAGCCAACAAATATTCCTACTATGTTTAAGAAACAAGCTATAATTTAATAATTTATTAATAAATATGTATATTATTCCTAATTAAAAAAACTTAGAAAAGAAAAATACATGGCCAAACAGTTTGATTTAAAATTTTTGGTATTGCTCTGACATTATAAAAGTATGCTTCTCTGGACTGTTTATTATTTAATTTCTTTATATTTGTTTGTTTTGACATTAATGGGGGACGGACAGGAATGTCTTTCTCATTTCACCTGTCCCTTGCTCCTTTCTCCTGCCTTTGTCTCCTTTCTTTTCGTCTCCCGTTCACTTTCTCTTCTGCCTTTCTCGCCCCTTTTCTCCTTTCTTTCGCAACATCAAGGCTCCCACCCAGTTTCCCTTAATTATTCCTACGCCACATTTATAGACCTTTATAGAATCAGAGACATATGCCTCTGACAGAATTTATAAACCACGACATGGCACTCTCTTTTACTCCTTCAATACAAGTACATGTACAATTAAAAATGTAAATTATCTCGCATCTGATTGACCATATCACTTCCTAAAAAATAGGTAATTGATTTGTTTACTTTAAAATATTTTCGGAAAAGGCTGTCCCAACTGCTTGACCCTATTTCCCCTTGATTAGTCAATGAAATATTTCAATTCTATCCACCATCGCCGCTTCTAATTATTTTATTTTATTTTATTTTTCATTATTTTTTTGTGGGGGGGGATGGGCAGAACAGTTACAATATTGTTTGCTTCCTATCAGAGACATAGCTACCACGACATAGCTCAAACTTTTATTTCAATGCTTTGATTTTGATATTGGGATTTGACATAAATGGAAATACTTCATATTGCAGTAATAAATTGAGTAGGCATTATATAACTGACAGCTAGGTGGGGTTTGATTATTGATCTTTTATGAATGTATTTAATGATGAAATTAAACGACTTTGTACAATGTATCCAAAAACTAACAGTTCGAGAGACCGCCAAACGATACTTATGTGGATCGATTTTACAGAGGTTATATCACAATCTAAATCAACATTTAGGGTTCTTGATGGATACTCATAACAGCCTAAAAGATTTAGTCCTCATTTTTAATGGAATTTACTCTGAGAAATATTTTTTCTATGAAGTCTATTAAACGGTGGATTTAGCCATTATAAAAAGGGATATCGGTCATTATTTTTTTCTTTCTTTGTAAATATGTGTCTAATTTCTGCACGATTTTTCTTTCTAGTAAAGGAGAGGTTCAAATTCTTGGATGGCCTCTGTAACCGCCAATACTATTGTTTCCTTGAAGTTCAATATTAACAAAAATAAAATCGAACAATCGACAATTATTCTGTAACGGTAGGCGAAATCGGAAATTCGTAATAACCGCATACAGGGATGCATAAACATTTATAGCTATATTAATTATATATCGCAACAGGTAAAGGCTAAATGTAAAAAGTAAAATTCGTTTGAAGTGATATTACATTCACTATAGTGAAACTAAATATATGTAAAAAAAACATTTTTTTTAAATATGCAAAGTGAAACTAACGTGTCTAGATTTTAACAGTATTACAAGCATTTAAAGTAATAAGCCCAGAAATATTTTGCATATTATGTTTTTCTTACGCATCGCTAGACTTTTTACAAGACATGCGCACGGTGATCAAGTTCAGCAACTGCTACAGACATATTCTTTGAGGTTGTTGCCAGTGTTGATTTCTGATATTTGGTAAGAAAAGCGGAAACTTCTCTTTTTCCATTTCATAACATGTAAAATATTTTACCCATAAACGACAACTGTTCATGCTATATTCTAAAAGCATGTGTACCTCTACAGATTTTGGATAGAATTTCAAGAAATATATATTACCCCTTCACATGATTTTCAAGCGTGTAGTTTGTACAGTGATTTTTTGAACAGAGCAAAAACACTGTCTCAAAAGCTGCTAAGTTAGGGATTTTTTCAACCTATGTTAATTTCAACCCTCAAGAAATTATATGGCCGTCATCGTAACATCATTGAAAGATATGACGTGTCAGTATCTCAAATGAAGGTGGACATTTTCAGCTAGATTCACTTGTTCCCGGATTTGACTATCGACTTTGACATTTTCCTGGATCAACTCACTCACAGTGTGACGGGTGCTGTTAACAGAGCAGGACATGCTTACCCTTCCGGAGCACCTGATGTCACTCTCAGTTTCACTGGAGTTCACACTGTGAGTGCCTTTGTTTTCAATGTTGTGATTTCTATTTCAAATAAAGAGTGCTGTGCGGCAGTTCGTGTAAGCATAAATAAACAAACGAGTTAAAATTCTTGTCGAACTGCGATAAAAGGTAAAACAAAAAATATATACACATATCAAAACATAAAAGATTAAAAAACAAGCAGACCAATCCATACCTCTGTCTGCTTGTTTTTTAATCTTTTATGTTTTGATATGTGTATATATTTTTGGTTTTACCTTTTATCGCAGTTCGACAAGAATTTTAACTCGTTTGTTGATTTCTATCTATGTGCTTTGTGTCTGTCTGACGTCATTGTTTTGTGTCTGACGCCATTGTTTTCTGTGTTCTCGTTTTGGCCATGTCTTTGGACTTCGATTTTTGTGGATTTCCCTCCTTTGTTCCTTCGGTATTCTACTGCCGTTATTTCAAGACATAAATTTCTATACAAAGCTTATGAAAGACCTAGAAGTGGACATATCCTGCCGAATTTTCAATTGCCTGTATCAAAAATTAAGCGATATCATGCGCCGAACGAACATGGTATTTTTTTCTTGTTTATTGTCAACCTTTCATAATGTTCTACTGATTCAAAACACTTTTATTTACATTCTTATTACTTTCATTCAAAGGTTACAACTACCTTAAGTTACCAGTATACGTATTTAAATGTCTCTGCCACAGAGGACATATATTGGCCATACACAATCGGCAACACACTATCGTATACATATATAGGCAATATACAATCGTAGTTGCTTATTCATTGTCTACTAGATCGACAAGTAAACAAAACGGAAATGATAATAGGACAAAATTACCCATTATAAAAATATCACAGGCGGAATCAAAATTTAGAAATCGCATATAATATCCAATTATGCAAAATAAAAAGGCGTAGTGTACGAACCTTAAATTCTCACAATCAGCTAGCCTGATGAACATAAGTCAGAAAGACGTGTACACGGTCACATTAACTCTTGAAGGGTTGAGACCGAGTGCCTGTAATATGAGTTCATGAACATATTGGCTCTATAACGCAATCGAAAACTGTAAATTGGAGGCTTGTTAATTGGTAAAGAATACAAATGTACGTTACATGATCATGATTTCGTTCGATTTTGTGTTAACATTACTTTCTACATGGACTGAGTCACTGTTTTGGAGGTATTTTTGTTTTTTTTTTCGTGATATTCATCAAGAATATATAAATAAAATATAAATCGCATAACTTTGAATTTTATTCTGATGTGACGAAGACCGGTATTTCACAAAATTTGCACATATTTAATTCGAACATTTATGCGATACTCACAGAAGTATTCCAGGTCGTCGGTGTGGTCTGAGGGGTTTAAATGTATATTCATCTTTTCGATTTAAGCTTGCCAATACATTATTGCAAAACATATAAAAGTAGATAAGCATTGAAGGGATATAGAGTAAAAGCAAATGAGACAAAATCTCTACAAATACGTGGAAAAAACAAGCAATTGAACAACGCTTTTATTGTATTCTTCGAAAATGCCGAAAAGATATATATATATAATAAAAAACGCCTGAAAAGATAGCCAACGCACAAACCTATAGGCTGTCGGATCGAAAACAAAATTAACGATACTGTGCAAACAAAATAATAATATATACGTCTAAAGTGATACACAACAACATCAAAATAAAATTATTATAGAGAAATTTAGGCAATAAAAAACCTAAATTGATCAAATGACGTTTGATCAATTTAGGTTTTTTATTGCCTAAATTTCTCTATAATAATTTTATTTTGATGTTGTTGTGTATCACTTTAGACGTATATATTATTATTTTGTTTGCACAGTATCGTTAATTTTGTTTTCGATCCGACATCCTATAGGTTTGTGCGTTGGNNTATATATATATATATATATATATATAGTGGCTTATAAATAACAACAAACATTTATATCTAAAGAGTATGGATCACACAAAGATAAGTGTGATGCATTTACACATAATGAAATTATAGTTTGTCTAAAAAATGTAATAAACACACTAATAAATGTAAATATTTTCGTGACATATCTAGAAAAGGCCTTAAATTAGTTGCTAATTATCAATTCACAAAGAATCTTCATCAGGCGAGGCTGAACATTTGAAATATCTGAAAAATAATTTTTTGGTATGAGTGCATCGTTTATTTGATGTAAATCATATTAACTACAAATATTTTTTTTTATTTTTTTTTAATGCATAACAATAACAGGTGTATTATCTACTGAGAAACGTATACATATTAAACTGATATATGTTTGTCTTTGTATGTAAAATAACTATGTTAATGTAAAAAAAATCTACTGTATTTACTTTTTAAAACGTTTCTCGTCTCTTTCTTTAAGTCCGTCTGGCTCAAGTGATCTGAGCTGGTATATCCAAAATCTCTCTGAGTTTTCGGGCTTCTTTGTCCCAAGATGAATTACATTCAATGATCTGAAATGTAAAGTCCTCAAACCGATGCCCAGTTCTTAAAAAATGCCTGGTAAGAGGACAGTCTGATATCTGTTGAGATTGTCTGTCCAGTGTTGAATCAACTCTGATCAGTCCTTCTCAACACCGTCTGTGCTGTTAAAGACTGACCCGTGTCGAAAATGTCTGTCGAACGTTGAGTAAACGCTGGTCAGTCATTTTCAACACAGATCAGTCTTTTACAACACAGGTAGCGTTTAGAATGACTGGTCAGCGTTGACTCAATACTGGACAGACATTCTCAACAAAGTCAGTCATTCACAACGCAGTAGTGTTGAGAATGACTGACCATTGTTGGATCAACACTGCATAGACTTTTACAACACAGGTAACAACTGAGATTGACTGAAGTGAGTTGGCTCAACTCTGATCAGACATTTTCAGTCAATACTAGTGTTGAAAAAGACTTATAAGCTTTGAGTCAACAAGGCTCTGTCAGTCGCAACGTTGTTCAGACTTTTCCAGTCCAAAAAAAACGACTGATTCTGCACTAGTAGACTTAAAATTATCTTGTTTGGCCATTTTGATCTTGACACTTTCTTGACAGACTTAACCTAATTTTTTTCAAGACAATGCAAGACATTCAGTTTATTTTCAAGACAATTACTTTCAAGGACGATCAAGACATGTTAAGTTTGTCAAGATCGAACAAAATCAAAGTGGTCAGACAAGATTCAGTCCCGTTCTGCCTGTTAAGACTCGTTAAGATTCACCTGTGTAGAAAGGATAAGATTGCGTTAAGGTATGTCAAGACAAGGTCCCGTTTCTAAACACAGGCCACACCAAAAAATTAATTCAATTGAAAATAAAATCAATTAATGAATGAACTTCTGTGGGAAACACAGACGTGAATTAAATATTATCATTTAACTACTTATGCAATGTACGGGTATTTAAAAAAATGCCGAGAGAAGAAAAATTGTGTCAACATGTGATAAAATCGAGGATGAATCCTATTTCTTTTTAGACTGTAAAATTAGTGAGATTCACAGATTTTTTTTTGAAATCGCGGTGAATGTTTCTTCTGAATTTAAAGATAGGTCATCTGATGATAAACTGACCTACATTTTAAGCCCAGCCATAATCTTTTTCGATTGGTTGTATGCAACTTTTGTGTTACAAATTTTCATAATTTTGTGTAATGTTATGATGAATTTGTCTAGTCAAATAGGGATTTAAAAGACAATTAAATAAATTATAAAAATAATAATTTGTACAGTTAAGCATCATCTGGAGATTTATCAGTTAAGGTTTAAAAAATAAATTTCGATTTACACAAAGGTTATTTGTGATTTACAATTTCGCATGATATTAGCAAGTTGATATCAGTGTCTCTAATTTTAAGTTTATGACCATCTCCTGATTGAAATACAAAAAAAGTTACTCTGATAATATAAATAACATCGTCCAAGTGTGAGCCTGAATACTCGTGCAATATACATGTATCATGTTATTTCTACGCTTATAACCGGTGATTTGGTATTTTATTATGTACATAGCGTAATTCTAATCCTTTGAACAGATCAGATATCACATGAACTTAATAATGGCCTCTTTTAAAAAAAATCAGCCTTTAACTCATTTATTATGTCTACCGGTATATAGTTTTTAAAATACATGTTTTTGCACAAAAAAAATATTTCTCGTATTAAATTCCTACTTTAAGCAAGAGACCTGCAGATACATGTTATCTTATTATTTTTTTTTATTTTATTTGGATGATAAATTGCAGCTGTAAATTTTTCTGCATCACGTCCGTGGTCACTGATTCCGATGCCACAGGCCGGTGCTCGAGGATCTAAATATACACATAC
This sequence comes from Modiolus philippinarum, assembly GCA_002080025.1. Classification (NCBI taxonomy): domain Eukaryota; kingdom Metazoa; phylum Mollusca; class Bivalvia; order Mytilida; family Modiolidae; genus Modiolus; species Modiolus philippinarum. The sequence goes on along the minus strand of MJUU01048053.1, from coordinate 120,240 downwards.
CACAAAATAAAAAAAAAGAAGGGAAACGGGGAATGTGTGAAAGAGACAAAGGGGAGTTATGACAACTCAAAGCTACCATAAGATCTTCAATGAACGGTGAGAAAACCCCACACCCAATTGCAGGTCGGAGTCGACCCCTGAATAAAGAGTAATCAAGTTCAGCGAAATAGACATCAAAGCAGGATCAATTATTGAATGGGAAACTGATTGTCAGTATCAAAATTATATTTTCCATTGGCTTAAAAAGATTCAACTGTTTAAAATACTTTTGGACAAGGAATAAATGCGTGATTTTGTTATAGACATTCAATATTAATTATATATGTCGGTTCGCTAATATTATATGTTAGACTATTTTTTTGACAACTCATAAAACCAATGGAGAGTCTTGTCGTGGAATGCACATATCCCACACTGCTTTAACTATCAAAATGATGACACAAAAGTAAAATTACTAAGTGGTAACAGATGGAGACATTAAAATACATACATTTTTCATTATTTCACATATTTATGTCTCTGGTGATCAGTTTCAAGTAGCTTTTAAATATACGAGAATAATTAAATCGTTCCAAAGCATGTATTGCTGCCATGTCATAAGGTAATTTGCCATTCAACATGATTGTCTCTGCTAAATAACTTAGTGTCATATCCTTTAGATTTGTACTCCATGACTTGTATTTAATTATTCATGTTCACTGCTGACCCAAAAACCGATTTTTTTAATTTCTTTTGGAAATTTGCAATATATTTATTTTAGAAACTTTTGTGGTATCTCCCTCTGGCATAGCTCTGTTCTAGGTTATTTTTGGCTTTATTTAAATCCTATTGTTTATTTGTTACACATAATTAGGAGTATGGTCTGTGGTCTCCTAAAGTTTTGATTCGATCAGTACTGAACACTCACAAATTGTCAAAATGGCCATATTCATAAATATATAAATTTACAGTAACTTCGGTATTATTCTATTTTATCACGGGCGTTTGTTGTAATTATATCCCTGACTTATTTTTACTTCGGGCGCTGTCACTTCTTTAATGTGTTTTACAAGATATACATGTTTGTGATACTCGGGGTTTAGAAAGGGACTTACATATCTGGTTTATATGATACAACCCCTGATAGAATCACGCAATAAATAAACTAGAAAAATGTGAGCAAAGCTTACGTGCTCCCACTAAAAAGATGGAATCAAAATTTTAAATACATGGTGCACAATGGAAATGTATACTGAACATTCTGTGAAATATTAATTGGATTTCACCAAGTAGTCTAGGAGGAGTTGTCGCCAAAAAGTATGTACCCCTATGGCGGACGAAATAACGAACGGACGGACGGACAGACACGATGATCACTATATACCTCCCGGTAAAGCGGGGGGTTTAATAAGACAATTGTCATAGCTTGCAGGGCTCGACATCGGGATTTTATTAAAATAATAATAATAATAATATTCCATTGCTCAAACACATTCATTTTAAATGGTTATGGCATTAAAAATGTTTTTAAATGTCAGACATATGCCATATCGACATCTAGTCATTGCATAGTAATGTCATTGAACACCGAAAACAACGGTGAATCCAGTCTTCGAAATAGGGCGTGCCAATTAGGTTCCACTTATATAATAGATTATATGCAGATATTGACAAACAAATCGAGAAGGCCGAAAAATAGTGATATTAATTGCTATCGGATGAGCCACAGGATTTATACTAAATGCAGTCTAAAAAATAAAGTATTACTGAGAATTAGAATAAAAAAACTTAGAAATCATAGAAATAATATTTATAGAAAGTACATTTATGTTTGATGCATTGATAGACACTTGGTAGAGAGCGAAAAAAAGAGGACACAATTTTTATAGTCATAATTTAGGTATTTTTAAGGTAGTAAAACAGTATGGAAACAAAATTAACAAGTTCTGTACTTTAAATATCTGATTGTATTTTATTTTCACGATAACCAATAATTGTGTTATATAAAATATATTTTATGAAATTTTGATATATTTGATAGAATTTGATTTGAACACGGAAACGTCGTTTTCAAAAACATTTTAGACATTTACACAATGTAATAGAAATAATGTGACAGGATGACAACCCAGGGAGACAACCTATTGTAGCCCCTGACAACCCTATTTATACGTTTAAAAGTCGTCTGGTCCAAGCAAATATATCGTGGCTTCAACGTTAAGTCAACCTAAGGAAGAGACAAAACTGGCAAGCTAAGACTTTTGAGCTAATATTATCAATTTTATGTAATTGAAAATGTTAAAATTAATTAAATCCCTGAATCAAAGTGGGGAGCTGAATGACAACAAGAGGAACTCGACAGCCTGAATCGCTCACCTTGGCAATGGGGAATACAAATATATGAATGACATTTTACAACAGGGTTCAATGTTAAACTATGTTCCGCTTGTAGCCATCTTGGATTCTTGGATGAGGTACAGACCTGTCGGATACTTTTTTTGAAATTGGTCATTGTGAGTGAAATTGGTTACAATTTGACTTATAGTTTCTGAGATCTTTGAATGTGATTTCAATAAGGTCCAATGTTAATCTATATTTCCCGCTGGCGGCCATCTTTTATGAGATACGGTCCAAGGCTGCTTAATTAAAATCTTTTGTAGATAGGACCATCTAAGAACCATTGAGTTTGGTTAAACTGGACCAGTATTTTCCGAGAAAATCTTTGAAAGTGTTAACCGATAGGTCTAAAGTTGAACTATGTTGCCCTCTGGCAGCTATCTTGGAAGAAGTGTGGATTAAAAGGGGACCAACTAAGGAGTATTGTGATTAAGTTTCGTTCCAAATGGCATAGTGGTTTCAGGGAAGGCCTGTACACGAGATGTTTTTCACGTAGTGAGAGCAAAATCACACCCTGGCTATAGCAAGATACGTTAAAACAGTATAACGAAAAATCAAGCAGTGTCATTGACAAAAGCAGAAGAGTACCGAATGAAAAAAAGGATGAGTCATCTCCAACAATTAAAGTCTAGAGACATGCATGGCAATTCTTACCGAATTTTGCTGACATTAAACGTTGCAAAATAAAAAAAAAGAAAAAAAAAAAGCTCAGCCAATTTAAATGGGGAGACAACAGCAATGCAAAGAAGTATCTCCCCTTTTATTACATAACGGACACATTTTTTCTAAGCACACACTTTTTCAACGTAACAATTTTACTTTTTAATTTGTATTTATTTAAGGCATTACATCGTTCTGTTGATTTTTAATTAACTTCATTGAACATTTACTATATTCAGCCCATAATACAGTGACTCGTGCAAACGTATGATATATTTAATCAAGGGGCATATTCGATATGTAACAGTTATAAAAAGTGTGTGTTCGATATGTGACGGCGTAATAAGATGTGTTCGATTGCTTCATATTTGTATATATCTTACAGTAATGCATTTCAATCATTTCAACCAGCAGGCATGTTACTTGATTGAACACTTCCTTTACATTTTTGGATCAATATATTATATTGTTTCATTACATGAAAACAAGTCTTTCGTTGAAAAAAATATCGACTATCGCGATTGCAGGCTATGCTTTGGTATTATCCTAGATTCAGCAGATTCATACGTCGATACATTTATACGTTTCGATACTTTTTTTATACAAGATCTCTAGTTAAAAAAAGTTGTCTTGTATAATTAAGTATTACACGGTCTACTCGAACTGTTCGTATACATGTACAAAATGTATTTGATTCTTACTGTAAATTGCATTCATTCAAGTATAACATAAAAAGATCAATGAACGTGACGGAGTGTTGTATCGTCTCGAAGTATTAGCCGGTGGTAAAAGGTAAGGTCATTTGTTTATTTTCTATGTTTTCGGTAAAATGTGACTGGTTACATTCATGAGTTAACAACAAAGTAGCAAAGGATATCCAAGTTATAACATATCAAGCTACGCATCATTATTACACGCAATTAATGTTCCTCGTGCTGATTTTATCCGAATACAGGCACATCTGCAAAATTCTCAAGCTAGGAGAAAACACACGCATACAACAAAAATCTAACTTTCTTTTAAATGACCGATATTGAAGACAGAAATAAAACAAAATTAGCTAGAAACTTAAGCAAACAGGTAAAAAATAATGGGGGAAAATGAATTATTATTAAAAGTCAATCTTCGAATAACCAGTCGAATATTTTAGGGTTTGTTTAATTTTTTTTTTCTTTGAAAAAAATACTCCTCCGAAACATGTTTGGAGATAACATAATCCGGTTACAGTCCTGCTCCTCGAGGCGTTCCATGCCGCCGTATTTTACGCTTATATCCTTTCTTTAAATAATTTTAAATGAAGGTTGTTTTGTTTTGATATATCATTGCTTCAAAGTATGAATATTTTTCCTTATAAGTGATACTTATTTCTGAGGAAACGAGGGTGGACTGGTTACAAGGAGACCAGGCACAAGAGGGGCGAAAGAAAGGAGAGGAGTCGGACGAAAGGAAAAGAGGCCGGAGAAAGGGGCGGGAAAAGGGGAAAGGGACAGCAAACAAGAAATAACAAAAGACCTTTTAAAAAATGGGATGTCAGAAAGAAGAGAGTGGAATGAGATGATGAGGACGAAAGGAGAGAAGGGACGGGAGAAAAGGGGTGGGAGAAAGGCAACTCCTGTCTGCCTTCATATGAAATGGAATAGGCTTGAAAGAATTTTTAAAGAGCAGAGGCATCAGCGCTTTAACACAACTTTAGATAAAGAAAAAAATTGCATAACAGTATATGTTTATTTCTTTTAAGTGTAAAGAAATCAGTTAAATTGCAACACAATATGAAATAATAATAGAAGAGTAACATTCTCAAGTAATGATTAATTGATTACTTAGACTATTACGTGCAGTGAGCAATTCTGCAGCTAAATTCAGATGCCATCAAGTTAATCAATTCAAAAAGGGAAAAATTTTAAGGTGCTTACACTGAAGGCATTAGTACTTATTACTTTTTAATTTTAATGTCACCCCAGACAAAATCAGGATCACATGCTGTTTTTCTACGTTTCTTCTGATTGTTCTTTTTCTTCCAATGATATTTGTCCGAGCGATTATTTTGATATAGATAAATGAAATGATTTCAAACTTTGCACACAAATGAACCATCATCTGAAGTTATATACAAAATATAAAAGGTTTTCAAATAATTCGTACGTTGGTAACAAAATTTGCATGAAGCAATGTTGCGCTTGTTTAATCCTTTATTTTGTCTGTTTTTAAGGGGCAAAATGACAGTTCTAGCGTTTGTAATTCCGATAATTTATTGAGCATAGAGGATTGGACGCCCCTTTTTGATAAATTGTAAAACTTTCATGCAAAATTAACACAAAAATTGACAAAATAGGCTCTAACTCCCAGGGGCGGTCTCTAAAAACACCACAAAGGACCTCCTTTGTGCAAAAAGGAGCACAAAGTAGAACAAAGGACACAACAAAGATATTGTTTTTGCACAAAGGACAAGAAATTATATTCTAATTATTAAATTATTAATATTTTTACAAATATAATGTATTTTTATTTTTTTTTTCTCCGTTTTAACGAATTTTTCTGACATAAGTGGGTAAGATTTTGTGTTACCTAAACGATACAATATATCAAATTAATACATCAACTTAATAAATATTTCTCACTTTTTATACAAAAAAAGTATAAATATTGTGCTTAATATTTTTTTTTTATCTTAGGGGTATTCTAAAAAGTACATCTTGTGTATCGCGTTCGACATCCATAACACCCGAAATAAATAATTTGAATTGGCAATTGGTTTGTTGGAAAATCATATTGATAATGAAAATAATATCTTTAATTATCAATTTCAACATTTTATTTTTTTAACAAATTATAATCTTAAATTCACATTTTTTAAGACTTGACCTTTATTCAAATTTTATTACAAATACGATATGGTATCATACGTGTCTTTACCGGAAACGAGCTTGGTTGCTAAAACGTATGATAAAATGGATTAAAAGGTACTAAAAATAAAATTCAAAATATGTTTTTGGTAAAAATATAAATATTTATATAAATAAACGTAGTTTCGTGTCCTTTGTGCTGATTTAATACCCTTGTGTGGTCCTTTGTGCTAATTTGTGCTCCTTTGTGCACAAAGGAGGTCCTTTGCAGTGTTTTTAGAGACCCCGGGGAGTGGGGGGTAGCACTTAAAAATATTGTACGGAGACGTCCGACTGGGATTCAAAACTTAAATCAAGAATTATTACTAGAAGTCAATGTCCGAATAAATAATGTCATAAAGTGTGCCACCCATAAACATACCAGATAAAGTATGCATTCGGTGTGTGTGATTAGACGAAGGAGGGGCAGTCTCTAAATACATCTTTGCGCAATTCGTATCCCAACGGGAAAAATGCAGTCCATATACAACTGTTTAACCACAAACATGAGAGTAGATAGAATACTGTTTTAATTGAAAAAAAATATTGTTTTGCCATGCAATTGACAGATATCCTCTATGTGGTTTGGCGTTTAGTTGTATCGCTACGTGTCGTATGATATACGAGCAAGGACCTATTAGTGGAATGTGTATTCACTTCGCTACTTTTATAACCCTCTTATCTAGCAGATAAAGACTTTAAAAAATTACATTGTGACTGTGAGTTTTTTCTTAAGACTCTTTTTCCTGTGACTTTTTTTGCGTGACATTTCTGTGACTTTTTTTCCTGTGACCTTTTTTCCTACATTCGTGTCAACAACGGTTTCCTGATTTAGTCAAGTCTTAAGTATCGAATTTTTATAAAACTAAACTTCATCTTAATTGAATACATGTATGACAACATTTAAATAATTGTATAATACATTGAGTTCAGTGTGAATTAATGAAATTTTTAAAACTTTTAAAATAAAAATTCTACATTGAGTTAAGTGTGAATTAATAAAACTTTTAAAATAAAAATTCTTTTGATATAAAACTTTGAAACGAAATAAAAAGGAAATCGAAACCATAAGTCAAAATTTTAAATTAGATTATAAGAAAGTCCAAGGAAATCAATTGGAATATCGCCGTCTTTCATTGCATAATTCTGTTCGATCCCAATGACATGCATATTGCGGTAAATATACGAATTCGAATATACAATCATGTAGTGCCTGCGGGTGAATTACTTTTTATTGTACTGCAGAATAAGAATAATACTGCTCTGAATTTCGAGGTTCACAAATTAATAAATAAATAATGTAATTTTTTTTTTTTGGGGGGGGAGTATTAGTTGTTCATAGACATGAAATACTAATGCGTGTTTTTTTTTTTTTTTTTTTTTTTTTTTTTTTTCATTTTATATCGACTGTTCAAAATAAAATAAAATAACATAATGTTAATTTTTTAGGCCTTTTGGAGAAAAAAATGATAAAAATTTCCCAAAATAAATTTAAATTCGAATGTGTTATTTTTGTATATTATATCAATTTTGCCGACGATTTTTTTTTGTACAGAATTTCTATAAATCTTTTGAATTTGTAATTGAAATTTTATTTGAAAAAAATACATAAAAAAACCCACAAAGCAAAAATGTAAAATGAAAGAATTACACCAATCCGTGTATTTGAACATTTTAAGGCTGTTTTAGGGGACAAACTTGGACGCCTGTTGTCGGAGGTACATGTGTGACAAGTTCAATTCTTCATACTGGATTTATTTGGATAACAAAGTACCCCCAATTAACTGCAAATTTAGTTACTGCATATTTCGACAACATGAGACATGTATATGACTTTTATTACAGACCGTTTTAAAGGTCAATACAAGCACACAAGAACGCCCTGCAAGGACACCAAAGAATATTATAACGTAATTTTGAGTCAGCAGAAGGTTTCTTTTTAGATTTGGGAGGGGTGCGTGAAGGGCATGCGCTTCCCTCCCCTAAAGCCGAAAAATATAATTTTTAGTGTAAACTAGAGATTTTGGAAAAATACACGTATGTCTCAAAATATGGATCTATTGATCATGAATCCTCTCTAACTTAAAATCCTAGCCCCGACTCGTCCCTGATATCAATGATATAAAAGGTTTATTTAGTGTGTTTCATCTTTATTTATTTCCGGGAAAAATGATATTGTGCCTGTTACATGAATATTCAAGAGTATACAGCTATTTAAAAACAATGAGAAAATCTTTTCGTTTGCCATTGTGATAATCTAACAGGTCATGTCTTTATTTGTGAAAAATCTTGATGTTAATTTTCACCTAGAACTTGATATTTTCGTAAAGAATGATACTCTATGAAATGGATTACTTTCGATTTCGGGTGACAGTTTTAGTTCGAAAAACAATACAAGTTACACGTCCTGTTAAAGTTAATATTCGAGTTATCTAAATGACATTTTTTGAGTTAAGTGTTGAGGAATTGTGAACTTAGATGTGCAAATTATGACTATTTCAAAGCATTTTCCGAGGAAAAAGAGGTGTGAATAATCCATGTAGTTTCAATGGTCTGATAAAAATGTTTTCACTTGCAATTTACTACAAGACCCTTAACTGTCAAAACCAATATAAGAGAACGGCCGCAGAAGATCCTTGCGAATTTATACTGCACTTACGCACATGATGCCAAGATTTTTGGTTTCGATTTCATGAAACAAGATCCAATATAAGCTATTCCAAACTAGCAAACATATTCATATCGTATTTACTGATACATCAAAATCAGTTTGATAGGACAAAAGCCCGACTGAACATATTTAAAAGAAAACGATCCATTCATTTAGTTTAATGGAAAATAAAAAATAATAATTCATTTTGTAGCTATTACTAGCTGTATTAAACTTTCCAATAACATAAGTTGGACTTTGTCATTTTTCATTTCAGTCCTACATGTAATGACAGGAAAATCTAACAGTCGCATTTTGGCGTTTGATTAGTGTTCAATTTGCTATTGTCTGAGCAATACTTTGCAACTTCTGTATCAGATCCTCTTTCCCTGAAGTTCTGGTAACATCAGTTTTCATCTTATTTCAAAGCTCCAATATGAAAGCTCTACCACAAGGCTGAACATTTTTTCTCAATTTAACAACTTTATGCATATATATACTAATAAGTCAAAAACTTGAGCACAATCGACCATTACACGATCTTTTCACGACAAGGTCTAATTAATCATACACAAATCGGGTCATGATATAGCTCCATCTGACAAAGTCTGAAGTAAGGTATAAGTCTTACGTGAATTGTAGATATCGAAAATGGTGGTGTGTAGTCTTGTTAACTCGGGTATAGGTCTAGTGCCCATCGTGAAGTAGCTCGAACAATAAATCGGGAAAAGAAAGCAAAAAATTGATCTGATCGGCAGTGTATACCAAGCACAAATCAAGACCGGATATAGGGGGTGATGTAAGGGGTGTGCACTTCCCTCAAACCGGAAGAAAAATAAATTTCTAGGTTAAAACGGAGTTTGGGCTAATATTTTTTTTAAAACCTTCCGCGTCTTGTTACACTCGGCATTTTTCATTTTTACTTACACCCCTATAACTTCAAAATCTGGAGTCGCTCCTGACTATTGTGGCTACTAATTACTAAATCCTGGCACTTCAGTATTTGAGCAGCTAGATCTGAAACTGTCACTGCAGATACCATCAATTACATCGACTATTTACATTGATTATAGCTAGGTATTTTTGGTGTTTGTTTATACTATATACATCTGCCTATGTTCGGATTTTTTTCTTTATGGACAAGCCATACAGTTAGGTATTTAACACTCTATGAAACTTAGGAGTATCTCTTTGGTGCAAAGCTGTGTCCATTGCGTTACTTATAGCCTCTGTATGTTATTTCTTTGTCAGCACTTTCATATGATTGAGTAATGATTGTTCAAGATTTTTTTCGCCGTGAATAGGCGTAAAATGTTGGAATGGCAATCTGCTCTTCTCGATTGTTCTGTGTAGTCGTGATAGCATTTATGCATTTTTAGGACTGTTTGGACTTGATCTGTACTGCAGTCCTACAACATATGGCTTCGCAGTATTATTATATTTGTAATGTTAAAAAAATGATAACAGGAAACACCTACAATGGCTGAAAATTATAATTACATGCAAAAAATTGTAAGGGAACTACACAAGAAAAACAGGTATTAGACAAAGGACAAACGTAGATAACGATAGGAACTCGGGACAGCCGGACTTGGTACCGACACTAGCAAAAGCCAGCGGTAGGGTTAAACCGGTTTATGGTACAAACCTCCCCTTTATCTGTCCCGTTTCTCTATAGTATAAAAACATAAGAATAAAACCCAATACAGGTAGACTACTAACTCCATAACTCTATAATGTTTATGTTGATTTTTTTTTATCATTTTCTGAAATACGACAGCCAATCAATAGAAAAAATAATAAAAATGGAAAAAAATAATAAATCGCAAAAACAAAAAAGATATTTTCATTTCCAGTAACTTGCGTATTTCATCTCCGGCATTTGTGTACATATTTCATTTCCTTGGATTTTTTTTCAACCAGAACCAGGCCATTGTAGTTGTTTACTGTTATCTTGACTTTATTATAATGTACCTCAGTTTGTTACATATATGATTTGTACAAATCACAAAAAGCTTGAGCAGAATCATTGGTAAAATATATTGTATCCATTTTTTTTTAAATGAAAAACAGTTCGATATCAATACAATTGTACGAGAGCCAGTCCACCTCGACCAGGTTTATTTTATTTGTGGGACCTAAGTATTACGCAGATTCAAGAAGGAATTTAGTGTGTCTAGCATAAGTTGAAAAATGGTGATTTTCAAATGTCTGTTCATATGAGATTTGCTATTTCATTTAACATGTTAAACTTTTTGAGACATTTATTAGAAACATCTGTGGAGAACCTTAATCAAATGTATGCCCATATCTCGGAAATGTGTATATTTTACGGGAAAGCAAGTAGAAATAAAATACAACATTCTGGCTTGCCAGGCCCAACCTTTAAATTCAACGGTCGTCCCCTGTATATTTTCCACATACAACTTTATCTTCGCAAAATATAATTCTTTGGAAGCTGCTGTTGCAGCCATGATATACCAGAATATATCTCGTTTTAACAAATCCAATGGTCGTCCCCTTTAAAAAAATCACTGTACATATCCCACATACAACTTTATCTTCGCAAATTATAATTCTTTGAGGCTGCTGTTGCAGACATTCTTAATCAGATAATATCTCATTTTAACAAATAAATTCAAATCAATCTCCAAATAAATTCAACCTCACTGTCATTTTCAAAGGTAAATTGGCAGAGTTCCGGCTGAATTGAACTTGATGTATAAAAAATTAAATTGTGTGCATGTTTAATCATTTGTTTGATAAACTATATAAATATAATAAATCAGTTTAAAATTTTCATCAGAGAAATATTATTTAGATCATTAAAATACGCCCTGCAGTAGAAAACGTCCTATAAGTAACTATAATATTAAAACCAATAACCGATCAAATGGAAGGTTTCATAACGAATATACTTGTCCCGCAAAGTAGAACAGAGGCAAAATTTATTTCAGAATCGCTTCACTTCAAAATATTGGTACTTAAATATAATATCCATTAAATTTGTGTGTAAACTAATTATTAAATTTATGTTTATAATACTCACACGTATTGAACTGTTTTGTTATATATGCGATATAAAAAGGTAACACTGATGTATTATTGAGTTTTCTAATAAAATTTGTACTTTGTATCCCCCCGTTTAGTATGCAAGAAGTTAGTATAATACATGAATATTGTACGCGTGTGACATACAATTAACACTCACTTCTGGATGGTGTAAAAATATTGTTCTTGTTCTACTTCAATAGGTAGATTGTCATTAACTAAGCCAATGGAATTTATACTAAATAATTCCGAAACATAAATATTTTATTAAATTCAGTTCAAATGCATGAAGTAAGATAAAGAAAAAAAAACTGTAAAATATTAAATCAATCAGATTCCGAACACTTGATCGTCAAACACTTAAATAGTTTTTATTTAATTCAAATTCAAGTACGTTCATCACATAATCATTGACTATTGTTTATTTATTTATTGTTTTTATTTCATTTAATTTCACTTTTTGTGTGGCCTTTTTGGAAATGGGGCCTTGTCTTGACATATCTTGACATAATCTTCTCCTTTCTCCACATAGAAATCTTAACGAATATTAACAAGCAGGACAAGACTGAATCTAGTCTGACTACTTTGATCTTGTTCGATCTTGAAAAAGTTAACACGTCTTGATCATCCTTGAAAGTAATTGTCTTGAAAATGAACTGAATGTCTTGAATTGTCTTGACAAAATTGTGTAAAGCCTGTCAGGAAAGTGTCAAGATCAAAATGGCCAAACAAGATAACTAAATGTGTACTAGTGCTGGTAAAAGCAGTCAAAATATGTGTAAATAGTGTAAGGGAAAATAACCCCTTATACGGTAACAGGAAACTTCTACAATGGCTGAAAACTACGCTTACATGGCACAATCTTCAAGGGAACTTCACAAGAAAACAAGAAAACAAATATAAGACAAACGACTAAGGTTGACAAAGATAGGAACGCGGAACAGCAGGAATAGGTACTGGCAATAGAGAAGCCAGCGGTAGTGTTAAACCGGTTTATGTGTATCCAACCACCCCTTTTTTCTGTCCCGTTTCCCTTAGGCATAATACGCATACAAATAAAACCCAATACATGTGGACTACTTACTCCATGCCCACAATCTTGAAAGGAGAGACGATGACTACAAGTCATTTTTAAAGATTGATCAAGGGGTGCTTGCTACTATTATGACGGCTAGCTCATAGGGCCTAGTCTGCCGGTAAAACATGGTCGTACTAGAAAAAATCCAACTCTGCTGGTAAAACACTGTCGTACTAAAGAAAAAACAAACTCAAAATTTCCCAAAGGGTTTGGTATAAATGATTTCAGTAGACATCGGCAGAATCAGTATCACTTTATACTTTATGCGACCATACTACGTCGTATTTGTCAATGGAACCATAATCTAGGGACAACGTGGCTCCATACAATTATGTTCATTACATTGGTGCCGTTCTCCGATGCGGATATCTATGTGCCCACGGTGCTTTAAATGAATTTGACAAAGGCGTGATAATGGTGCCTTCCTCTAATCTGGTATAAATGTATGTGACGATGAATAATATCCCCTGCTACTTGGACCGTACTCAGAAACCCAACCCCAAAAGCTTTTTCTATCTCTACAATTTGATGTTCTTAAGTTCTTAATGAGCCATGGAAGTTCATTGTTGTGTCTGTATATTATATTTTGTTGAAGACAATAGAATGTGATCATAAAGTTTTGTCTTTCATATATATATATATATACGTCTAAAGTGATACACAACAACATCAAAATAAAATTATTATAGAGAAATTTAGGCAATAAAAAACCTGAATTGATCAAATGACGAAAGGATGAGTGGCAGTAAGACCCATTTTTGGCCCAAGATTTACCATGAAACTAAAACTATACAAACAGATGTCATTTGTTGCTTAAACATTGAACAAATATAGGGCTTAAGGAAAATGATGAAGCTTTTTTCCATATCAGTTTGATTCTCATGATAATCAGTTAACTCAAAAGCTATATTTTTTGAAATCGTCAGAATTTCACAGATTTTTGCTGTGTTTTACACATCTTTGTGCTTTGAAAAATGTGGGCGCATCTGAATAACAACTTCATATTTGGTCAAAATGTGTAAAATGGTGAAATATATCATTTCTGAAAGTTTGAAGTTGTTGTTTGCATGTGCCCCATGTTCACTTAAAGGAAATTTCCTTTGAGAACATTCAAAATTGCAGATTTTCTGATTTTCTTTCAAAAAGACGGCTCCTTGTGATGTCACAATAACGTCAAAATGAAAGGAATTCGTATTATTATATGTTTTCTTTGTAGCCAGATGTAATAGTTAATATTTCTTATAAATATCATACTATTTTAAACAACTTGATTTTGGGGGCCAAATATGGGTCTTATTGCCACTCATCCTTTTCACTAGACCTACTAACTTTCTCAACGTCTCTCGATAAGTGGTCGTAAAAAATTATTTACATACATCAAACGTCAAAGATATTTTACCTGGACACAATATTACAATTTTTACACAAAGATATTTTTGTACCAGACTTGTGACAAAACATAACTGAATGATAAATTAAGAAAATGGGTAGGGGCGGGAAATTAGCCCCGCTAAACACTATATGTACAAACACCACTTCTTCAATAAATATATAAACAAATACTGTGAAAATGAATACTTAAATAAACGGAATGAAAAACAAATTACTACGATTTCTTGTTAATGCCATCCGGATGTAATGCATTTTCCCAGTGTCACCTTTCCACGTCGGTATCAATATCACATGGCTTCCATACACGATGTTTACTGCGTTGAGATAATGTAGAGATGTTTTTAAATTATAATGTTATTGTGTATATAACATCATGGATTCAATCAAATCATTAGATAGAATGCTGTGTGATTATGAGTTATATATATAAAGTGGTATATTTTTAGCACACAACACGTGTTATATATAATACATTGGATTCTGTAATTATATTTAACAGAATGCTAGATTGCATGAAATAATATATA
>MJUU01048053.1:32549-97313 GCA_002080025.1 Modiolus philippinarum | reverse complement strand
ATATATATATATATATATATATATATATATATAATATATAACAAATAAAGTAACTATAACAACACAAAAGATGTATAAATATGTACAAAATTGCATTATATTTCAGATCTCCGCGATCCTTCTTCAGACACATATCGACTAACGAAAGATGTGCAATCAGTCAGATGCTGTAACAATTTTTCTCAAATACATTAACCAACACAAATTTTTAATTTGAATTTGTATCTGTAGTCAACCAATCAAATTAAATCTTCGGAATCTAATTCTTATCAAAATATTTTTGTCGTTCTGTGTTTTACTTATAAGTTTTTGAATTCTTTTCATTAAGACCATCAGGCTCAAGCGTTCTTAATTGAAACATCCAAAATTTCTCCCTTTTTCTTCTTTCTTCCTTGTCCCAGTTGGAATTCAACTCGATGATTTAGAATGTTACCTCATCGAAAGAGTGTCCTGTATTTCTCAAATGTCGTGTGAGTGGACAATTCCTGTTGTTTCTGAAAAACGATCTGTGGTTGTTGAATCTGAGGTTAAAGTTGTCTTCAGTTTCTCCCACGTATTGAATTTTACATGCCCCGTACGTCAGAAAATAAATTATTTTTTTTTATTTACAGTTAGAATTTGTAAATATTTTGTAACTTTGTTTTGTAACAGAGCTGCTGAAAGTGTTTTTGATATCAGCAGCTTTGCAACATAAACATCTTTTCATTCCACAGGGAATAAAGCACCCTTGATCTAACGTTCGTGCTTTATTCAAAGTTGATGACACCAGTATGTCTTTCAAGTTCCTAGGTCTTTTGAAGGAAACAACAGGGGGACAAGGAAATATTTTATGCAAGCTTGGGTCATTTTCGACTCGGGTCCAGTGTTTTCTGACAATAGCATTAAGTGTTCTTAGGTCAGGGTGATTGGTAATAACAACCGGGGTTCTCAATAACTGATCCTTTTCTTTGTAGTGTAGGAGGCTGGTTCGATCTACATTTCGTAATTTTTCGATTTATTAATTAATTAATTTATATTCTTACGTGCGGGCATGTAAAATTCAATACGTGGGAGAAACTGAAGTCTACTTTAACCTCAGATTCAACAACCACAGATCGTTTTTCAGAAACAACACGAATTGTCCACTCACACGACATCTGAGAAATACCGGACACTCTTTCGATGAGGTAACATTCCAAATCATCGAGTTGAATTCAAACTGGGACGAGGAAGAAAGAAGGAAAAAGGAGAAATTTTGGATGTTTCAATTAAGAACGCTTGAGCCTGATGGTCTTAATGAAAATAATTCAAAAACTTATAAGTAAAACACAGAACGACAAAAATATTTTGATATTTTGATAAGAAATAGATTCCGAAGATTTAATTTGATTGGTTGACTACAGATGCAAATTCAAATTAAAAATTGTTGCTTAATGTATTTGAGAAAAAATGTTACAGCATCTGACTGATTGCACATCTTTCGTCAGTCGATATCTGTCCGAAGAAGGATCGCGGAGATCTGAAATATAACGCAATTTTGTACATATTTTTACATCTTTAGTATTGTTATAGTTACTTTATTTGTTTTATATATTGTCTTTCTTGTAATTGCATTAATCTCCGGTTTCTATCGTTGATTAATCCAACACTCATTAAACACAGTTGTTATTGCCGTTATCTTAAGTCTCTTATATATATATATATATAATATATATTCCGCAGAGGAATGGTGTATCCGTTAATTATTTCTAACTTCTGGTGGTCTGTTTGTCCCTTACCTTATTACCTTAGACGAATATATAATTAATTTTTAAGGTCTCGTAAGGTCTCGCAAAAATGCATATCAAGAGTTTTCAGTAAGATGTCCAGGTTCATCTTCCCCCTCAGACGATTGTTATATATTTTTCCTACCTGACTTGCATTCTTTTACTTAAAATAATCTCGGGCACTTACTACACTTGGCCAAGGTTTGAGGCTTTAAGGACTGAAAACATGACATCCAATTTAAGCTTTTTCCACTATGAACAGAAAAAAAGTACTGTCCATACCAGTGACAGTCTTTTTCTAACTGTCATTAACTGGAAACGTCCTATAAACAAGAGTGAAGACTAGAAAAGTACTGTTATTGATTGGGACAGTCCTTAACAGTAGTCTATAGACATACTCATGACTGCGACAAACGGTAAGACACTGTAACAGTAAATGACAGTCAGTAACAGTATTTACCTTTATTGTAAATAACTGTCCCCGCTTGTGACAGTACCTTTTCAGCCGTTTAAGACTGTCATGCTTGTGATGAACTGTCCCTGATTGTGACAGTACTTATTTGGCCTACTATGGACTGTCATGTACTGTTACAGGTAATGACAGACGTTTATAGAATTTACATGTACTGACATGCACTGTCCTAAACTGTCGCAGTCGATTTTAGGCCATTGCAATTGTGTGGTTAATTCTACTGTCTTGTCACAGGTAGAACATGTGTAGAAGTTGTCATTAAAGTGGATACCAATATACTTTTATTTGTAGGATATGGCAAAATTATAATTTTCTGTAATGTACTAATTTAATAGAACAACACAGTTTTCATGGGTAAACTATTTTCCCATGCCGAAGGAAAAATAAATAATTAAAAGGTTTACATGACACAGAAAGCTAGAAATTGTTTAAATATCAAAAATCCAATTGAGATTCAAGTGAAAATACGATCTAAAACAAGAATTATCTGTTTTCAATCTGATAAAAACATACATTAAGCGATGTTTCAATATTAGCATCCATGAAAATGTGAAATTTCACAATTTGTTACGGACTCGTCCATGTGTTTAAAGCTATTCTTATTGCCAGAAGGCAATATCCAAATCACTTATCAGTTTACACTTTCTTATACACCAAGTTTGGCGTCCCATATAGCATTCCTATTAATTTTTACACAAATTATTGTATTAATTTATAGATTATTCATCTAATTTATCAAAATCTCAAATTTAAAACAAAAATCCCAAGCACTATGCTGTGAGCCACAGTAGACAGGGCGTACACACCCTCTTTAAATACTGTAAAAAAGTTTTTAATTTTCAAATAACGAGGGTCCTCATGGGGGGGGGGGGGGGTCCTAGGAATCAAATAATCATTAAATTTTTGCCTTGGTAATCAAATAATCATTAATTTTTTGCCTTGGTAATCAAATATTCATTAAATTTTTACCTTGGTAATTAATAAAATTTTGGCTTAGTAATAAAAAAAATATATAAAAACACAAGATAATCATGAAATAATCATTACATAAATGACCTCGTAATCAAATAATCATTAAAAATGCCCTCGTAATCAGGTAATCAAGAAAACCATGACGGGCCTAAATATCTTAACAATTGTACACAAAAATGAAATATATATTAGAATATATTATTTTTATATAATTTTCGAGATTAATAGTAACTATTTCTAAAATCAATATTTTTATAATTTTATCAGTTAATTGAAAAATAAAAGAAGTTAAACAAGGTAGTTTACTCGGAGTGCAAGTAAAAAAACTGAATAAACTTTGTAACTTGTAAATAAGCATTTTTAAGCATTATGTGAATGGTCATCATTTAAATTGTGCATGTCACGAGTAACGATTGACTTTTGGTATAAAATTTAAAAAAGTTGCATTATGCATGGATTTACAATTTTTCATTTTATAAAATCGATTCAGTTAAGTTTAGATCGTGTTACATACTGATAACCCAAGAAGCAGAGCGAGCCTGGAGAGCAAGTAAGTATGTTTTCAATTTTCACATGTCACCCACTTGTACATTTACAACAAGGGAACATTCATCCGTTCCAGGTAAAAGTCTATAGATTTACTCTAAACTAAATAACCAGCCATCAAGTTTGTTTTTCTTGGGGGTTTTTAGTGTTTCTTTTTTGTTTTTTTGTTTTTTTGTTTTTTTTGTTTTTTTTTTTTTCGTTTTAAAAACGTTATAATGTCGTGTTAATTTATCAGATGTATAACACTAAACGAAAAGACTTACCGGTACAAGGCTACAAGAAAGTGTTCTACTTTTTTCTTTTGAAGGAATACCATTTTTTTAACTTTCGAATGTAAGTGAACATCGACGCATCATAGATGTAATATTATGAACATGTCAGCGCAAATAGGGGAAACGACTAAACACCCCAGTGACAGGAATCCAGAGCGTGTGACATTAAATAATGTCCGCTGTGAAATGTTGTTCGCCTATGATGAAGTCCGAGGACAGAATAAAAGGGATGTTGATCATGAAATATTGCCCTCCCGGATAGTGCACTGAAGAAACGTTCCTGTTTATTAATGAATGAATATCAAAGGTTGTAATATGATTTTTAAAATTTCCTTTGATCTCTCAATGCTCTAAAGGTCGATATTCTGTGTAGTATGCATTACTTTCACTATTTGGAAGTTACTGCACTGTAGAAAAGTTCAGTTCCTGCACACACAATACAAATACAATGGGATAGGAGGGGCTTAAATCAGTGCATTAACTTCATGCAAATTAGATGATAATGCATTGCTGGACTCCTCCCTCAGAAAATACAGAAGCCAATGAAACTCATCTTGATTTTTATCTTCGGTAAACAGCTAATGTTAGTAAACAACTGTCTTTATTTTTGTAGTGCCTATGGCATGGAAATTTTACTCTTGCGTTTCTTGTCAGATAGATGATTTTCATATGTTACTTTTTATACATGTATTTTATTCAAGATTTGTCAAATTTTGCGCGTTTATTCTTCTTCTGTTCCAACCAATGCCTCCTCCCATACAGCGAATTGCCATTCAAATTTACAAGTATTTTTTAGTCGAGGAACGTTTATGGTCTGAAGATACAACACATATTGCGAATGTCTTTTCTAAAAAGGAACCTTATAACTCAGTATGGACAGAAGTCCCAGGTTCTTCTGCCCACGGTCCTAGCAAATAGAAAAAAGGCCGCCAGCATGGCAGAGGTATATTGGCCGATGTAACTGTTCATTAAAATGCAGAAACTAAGTGCTAATTATGTAAAGATCGGGGACGAACATTTGATTTCTCGGGGGACAATTTTACCTAGAAAAATCATTTATTTTCATTTTCACAAACCATTATTTTCGCAAATCATGTACTTGTGATGCAACATTTTTTTTGTTTAAAATCAAATCCCGAAAATCAGATGGTCGTCCTATTATTGTTGTGTACAGAAACGTATTGTGTTGGATCTACAAAATACCTATTATATATACATGAGTGAAAGCAGCATTTGGTCTTTCGGGGATGGGGGGGTATGATTTTTTTTTTAAATAAATTATTGTTTGATTTTGATTTTGAGGTACAAATGTAATTATTGAATTGAGCGGGTGAAAAAAAAACAGGTGCAGTACATTTCTCCAAACAAGGTACATACGTGTGTGATAATAAAAACAACAAAAAATGAAATTAATAAATAAGTAAAACACCAAATTACCTTACAAACTGCAACACAACAGTACCTCTTGAAATGTGTACTCGTTTTCAATCACGTGCTAATTGTACGTTATTGTTACCTGTCTTTCATTTTAAATCATTAGCATATTTAACGCACTTTTGGTAAAACGTTTTTCATTGGTCATATTACAAATCATATATAGCACCGCCTTACTCATTAAAATCATATATAGCACCGCCTTACTCATTAAAATATTTATTGCAATCAAACCGCTACGCAGTTTTCGTGCAATTAATATTTTAATTCGTAAGAACGGTGCTATATGTATAACATAGAAAATGTCTCAATGGATAATGGAACTTAATTTTTTGTTCCTTTAAAATACGATTTTTACTTAATTTTCAAATTCTGTTGGTACATGTCGTTCAAAGTAGATCGGTCAAAGGTGATCAGTCCAAATAACAGCTTAATTAACAACCGGCCAGTGTGTATATCATATTGTATAATTACTTAAATCATATCAAGTCAATATTTAACAATTCAAATCAAACTGTTAGATCACGTATTTAAAATAAAAGTATTTATCATATACCGAAATTCTTAAACTATGGTTAATATTCATTCTTGAAAATAAAGCTATCTAAAAAAGAATAAAATGTTAGTTTCAAAACGAGTTGGGGTCTATTAAACTCAAAAATTCACATATTTAATTCAATAATATATGCATCTGAAAATAAAATTTAAAAAGATGTCTGTTCTGAAGAATTCACATAATGTAATGTTAATTCTTATACAAAACTGAATTTTGCAATGTATGTTTCATCTTTAAAAAAAATCAGATATTTCGGCAATATACGTCTTATCCGAAGAATTCAAGTATTTCCGCAATTTATATTTCATCCAAAGATTTCAAATATTTTAGCCAAATATATTTCATCCCCAAAAAATATTTCGGAAGTATATATACATTCGAAGAATTCAAATATTTCGGCAATGTATGTCTTATCCGAAGAATTAAAATGTTTTGAGTCTAAACATGAAAATAAAGTCTAACTTTAGTTGAAAATCACGCAAAATTTCAGAAATCCGCTGATATATCCACAATTATTTTTGCGAATAGGTTATATTTTCTTCTCGTATTTAATTCGTCTCTGTCCTGCAATTTCTGAAACGAGTAAAAATATTGAAACAAAGTCTGAAAGTTGAATTTGAAGCAAATTCTTCTTCTCATTACCGGTTTGGAGGGGGGGGGCGGTTCGAGGCTGTATGGTATAGGGAATATGGACAGTTCAGTCAATATAAAACATTTATTTCACAGCATGGACGTATATTGTTCACAGACAGAAGTGCAATGACAAAAACGTTCCCGAGATTCAAAAGGACAGTCAGTGCTCAACTCCCGACGATATTTAGTCTAAAAAGAGGTTTTTCCACTTTCATGTGAATTTATTTCATTCAGCATACCAATTTTGCAAATGCATTAAATCTTCTCCAAAAAATCTTAAACAAATCATTTCTTATGTACACTATCATGATAAAATGAATGCAAATGCATTTTCATACTTTTAGATGTAAAATTCATCCATCGAACCTGCCACTTGAATGCAAATTTGACACGGATTTTGTAAAAAAAAAATGTAGGTTTTTGTTATGAATCGTTGTATAGGAAGACCGGAACCAAACTAAACTGACTGCCATTTGGAATGGCAAATATTCATACACTGGCAACGAAAAATTGTTTTTTTTTACACGATGTCCTTCGAGTAGTATTAAAAAAAAACTCTGTAAAATGGCTTAAATCGACATAAAATGTTATTTATTGCCATGTTCGACTGCTAACATGTCAGAAAACATGCACGTGTGTTATTTGTTATAGAATTTGCTACTAAGTTGATGGGGAAGTTTTTGTTAACGTGTTTTGGGCATTATCAGCTGGTTGTTTTTGGTGAAATAAATCAGCTGTTAACTGTTTTGGACCATTAAGTGTTTTCTATTCTGTTGAATCCTGTAAATAAAAAGCATTATTTGCTATAATCAATAAATTTCGTGTTCCGTGTTTGTAAATGTCCACTGTTTTAGGGAAATTGAAACATTGTTAGCCTTTAAATGAACCCCCTGGTGTCCTCTTTTAAATCTCACAATTTCTTATTTACCAAAAAAAAAAAATCGTTATGATAACTAGAAAAGAATAGTATTTAATCAGACACTTTTAAATATATAATTTTTCTGACTAAAACTAGATAAAATGATCATGCAAATTCTGGTTCCCGTTCGGGCTAAAGGTTAAAGGCACCATCTTCAGTTCAATATTAAACACTATCTGCCAAGTGCTAATCGACGATATCATTATTATAGTCGAGCAATATATGCGATTGTTGAAAAAAATCATTATTACTATAACAAACATTATTGATTTTATAACAGTTATTATCTCTTTATCGGAATTTCATCTATTGTTTAGACTAAAATAGTGATCTCATTGATTCGCACTTGGCCGAAAGTCGTAAACCTATGCGCATTTTGCGCTTAATCCCTAGACTCAACGAATTTTTGCTATTAACAAAATATATGTGCAAATTATTGATATTATGCATGCAAAGCAACTATTATTTCTTTCTAATTAAACATTTTCTCAAATATGTAGAAAAATCTTGTAAATATTGTGGCAGTTGGATATCTTAGGGCGTATGTGCGATCTGTTTGGATGATTTTGCCTCGTTTATATTCTTTACCACTAATATCTCATTCAATCACTGATGCTACTTGAAATTAAACACAGGCTGGAGCCCGGAGGCCTGGTGTTGTAGCTCGGAGCGCCAGGCTCAACAAGGTTGGAGCCAAGAACCCCTTAAATTCCCCGATTAAATTACCATAGGTTTAACATTGAACTGAAACAGGGACCTTTAACTTTATTGCAAGTTCTTCTGAATAATATGGCTTATCCGACGTTCCGGAAAACGTCTCCACCTTTTATACTAATAAGCACGGTCTTGAATATTCTGTACATAAATGTGCAGGAAGTCGTTCCATGGCTGCCGCAAGTTGAACGACCTTTTTATAGGGTGGATAACAACAAGCAGAATATTCATGTTGTTTAATTTGAAATATAGATTTAATGCTGTTTTACAAGTAGCCCGGTCGTTCCTCTACAATGTCCCCTAGTTATTAAATAAAATGAAATGTATAAGGGGTTTCTAAAGGAGTCAGAAATTGGTGTATCTTAAGTGACCTCATGTCAACCGATACAGTAAGTCAGGAATGGATCGGTTATCGTTAGAAAACTGATATTTGATACCTTTCAGATAGGCTCGAGTATTATAAAATACTAAGTAAAAAACAAATGAATAATAAAAAAAGCAAACAAATAAATTAAACTTAACAAAAAAAAAGAAAAAAAAAAAGCAAAAAACAAAAAAGGAGGACTTGCACCTCGCTACACAAATCCTTGAAGTGCATAAAATCAAGCAGGTCATTTTCAGGGGAGATAACTGTGAAACATTCAATCATGATACATGTACATGTGTACGCAATTCGATCTTTTTTAATCGAACTATTTAACGCAAAAGAAACAGAAGTGAACACGATTGATAACAAAATAAATATTGAGTAACTATAATGCAAACAAAAATTAATTAAATAAAATACCCACTAACAAAAATATTATGATTATTAGTCCCAGATTTGTGTTTCAAACAACGGCAGTAGAATACCGAAGGAGCAAGGGAAGCGCTGACTACAAAAATCGAAGTCCAAAGACATGGCAGAAACGGTAACAGATAAAAACAAAAGTTTTTATACATTATTTTAAATTATGGTCTGTTCTGCTCTATTTGATATTTGTGGTACATATGTACAATGTTAGGGTTACACATTAGAAATTGGAGAATGATTCAACATCTATCCAATTAACAAAATATAATAAACAAGTGGATAAGTCATCACCTGTCACCTTGACCAGGTGTTAATTAGCCCGAGGGCGTCGTAAATCATTGTTGCAGTCAGATTTTAAGATGTTTAAAATCATTGTAGTTGTGTTATTTGAAAAAAAGGAATATTATAAATAAATAAATTATGGATTCCAGAATCTGAAATGACATTATATGTATATTAAGGGGAACATATGCATCATCATGCATGCACAAGTTACTCGCATCAGTTGACAATAATAATAAAATAAAATTTGAAAAACTGAACTATTATCTTTTGAATAGATTTATTCACGTTCATTTACTCAGTACAATGAAATCCAGAAGCGGATCCAGAAAATATGAAAAGGGGGTTCCAATTGAGAACTGATTAGAAATTTCATCGAGCGGAGCGCGAAAATTTATGGGGTATTTCTTAGTAAAACGCCAGTATTTTCATAAAAAAATACATGATTGTCCAGATAAAAGGGTGGATTCCAACCCCCGGAACCCCCTTGGATCCGCCAATGAAATCTAAACAAATTCTTGCTCAGTCCAATGTCATGTGTATCAGAACAGTGAAAAAAAGCATATAGCAGTTTTGACGAACACCCGAATTTCAAACTAAATATTATATCAATCTTTCCATTATTACAGCTTTGAAAAAAAAAAAATGACATATTATAACACTGATTGCCAAACAGAATAAAAAAAGACCCTGCCCTCTTCCGGTTGTCTCCATATTAGAAAAATATGAAATTTTGCCAGTTTTCAATTGAAATTGGAAGTAATTTAATCAATTTCTTTAGTGTTAGAAAATACATCATTTTGTAGATAAATTACATATCGATATTAGAATATCTCCAGTTAACAAAAACATGACTTAACGGGCTCGATTGGGAAGGGGGGGGTAGTCACAAACATTGTATCCTTTAATTTTAGATGAATTTATTTATTAATGTTATGTTATGTGTTTTTAAATTTACCCTTATATTTAGAATCATATCTTTATATTAATTTATTCATTTATATAATTAATGCCATTTTTTTTTTAAATTGTGGTCCAAATTTCACGATAAAAGTCTGTGATTGATATGAAATTGGGACGAAAGTCAAAATTTTGGGATGAAATTTCAGAAAAGTCCAAGCAAATCTGGTTATTAAATTCATTCCTTTTGGAATAGATTTAGGCTCTGTTATTTGCATATTTCGTCTAATTTACAACCATGTAGTGCCTGCGGGCGAATTACCCAGTTAAAGTCGATAGAATACTGCATTATAATTTCACGAGGTTCACCGATCTTTAGATGTTAATAAAATATTGATATTTTAAGCTGGAAAGAATCAAATAATCATTTTCTATAACTGTGAATAAAATTTATATACATGTCTTATTTTTGCTTTTATGTCACTTCTGACAGTTTATTACTATTGTTATTAAAAACACGGATCCAATTAACCTGCATTTGACCCATATGTAAGCTGTTTTACGGGGGGGGGGGGGGGGGGGGGGGNGGGAGGGTTTTGGAGACTCTAGCCGCAAATCTGATGGTAGCGATACACCCGTTTGAATTTTTGCAACAAAATCACAAAACGTCATTCCTACAAATGGAATGGGAAATTGTCGCAATATCCTGTTGATGCAAAGTAAAACATGTAAAATATTTCCAATGGTCATTTGCACTGCCCAATAATTTATTAATATATTCATTTGAAATTTACATTCATATTGAATCAGGCAAATACAACATATTTATAACACAACATCATATAAATGTCTCTGAAACTGATATATTTAGCTTAAAATAATCAATATTATAGATATACGTCCTTGAAATAACACTGAGTTGAACTGAGATATAATTTAGACTCTTTAAAATGACTGGTCACGGTAGATACCACTTCGATTCTAATGATTTACGTCTTTTAATCTAATAGATTTTACTGTTTAAGAAGAAATGGCATTCATCCTCCATTTAATTGTATTTTTGACACAATCTTTTTCCTCTCGGTATTTTTTTTGTAACGACATAGTCACTCATACGAAATTTTGCTAGTGTATGATAGAAAACCATGATGTTTACTACATGACTTAAATTCTTATGCCACATTGTATAAAAATTAAGCAAAGAATTACAACGGCCTAAAATCGACTGTTACAGTTCATGACAGTAGTGTAAATTCCACAAACCTCTGTCATTATCTGTAACAGTTAATGACACTTCGTAATAGGCCAAATAAATACTGTCACAATCGAGGACAGTCTATCACAATCATGTAAGTTTTTAATGGTTAAAAAAGCACTGTCACAAGCGGGGACAGTTATTTACAATACAGGTAAAAACTGTCATTGACTGTCATGCACTGTTACAGTGCTATACAGTTATTTGCAACCAAACATATGTCTATAAACTACTCTTAAAGATTGGCCCAATCCATAATAGTACTTCATTGGCCTTCGGCAGTTGTTAACAGGACGCTTACAGTTTATGACAGTAAGAAAAAGACTATCCCTGGTATGGACAGTACTTTTTTCTGTTCATAGTGTTCGGATTAACAAACATTGATATTTCATTGATTCCATTGCTTTCATTGATTCATTTCTTCTCACATCTTAAAAAAACAGTTCCACATTACTGCAGTTGAGGTCATTCACAAAAATATTACGTGTCGTATTTTATTTCGTTTCATTTCCAGTAGAGTCAAAGAGAGTATAGGACATTTAATATGCAACGTTTGCATTTTTGTCAATGCCCCGTATTGGATTCGAAGGTTAAACCCCAGTCTCTCTGTGGACTCCTTAACCACGGGGCTACCGTGACTTATATCTGAGTTTTTATGCACTTAACGCTAAGGTCATTTATGCAATCTGCCTAACTGGTGTTGTACAAGGTGCGACAAACTGATTTTACCTGGATTGATTGTAAAGGTGAACGGTTGTCATTTTCATATGATCAATAGATATGTCCAAACGTTAAATTCCTATCATTATTTTCCAAAGGTTTTGATATAAACTGCACTGACGAGACATTAATTGTCGAAAAAGCTATATGCAGTATCACACGATTGTTTATTCCATTAAGGGAAGTTTTCAATGTCTTAGCTTTGATTGCCAATCTTGCAAGTTCCGCAGAGGAATTGTTTATCCGTTAATCATTTCTCACTTCTGACGCTCCGTTTTCCCTTTCTTTAGATATATATGAAAAACAATCTTCACTATGAACAAAAAAAAAATGACTGTCCTTACCATTGATAGTCATTTTTCGAATGTCAGAGACTGCTGAAAACTGAAAAAGACTGTGACATTTACTGCATTTGTTTGCTAGAGACTTCCATTGACACCGACTGTCGTTGACAGAATTTTACTATATCTACCCATGACTGTGTGGGACTGCTGGTGACACTGAGAGGCGATCTTAGACTTTATGAAAATTCACCTGGACTGTCAATGTCTGTAGACATCGCTGACCGTCAAGAATAAACACTTTAAACTCCCTTCTGTCTGACAGTGACTGTCAACATCACATACAGGCATTAGCAAATATTTTAAACTGTTACATAGACTGACATTGCCTGTCATTGTCTGTTGCAGCTATAGACAAATGTTCTCTGTCTTTACCTTGTCTGACATTGACTGTCACCATCGTTCACAGATATGGACATTCTAAAATTTTTGTAGTAAATTTCATCATATTTGTACTTTGTTTACAAACAAAGGCAAGCTGTTACTTTTCTTTTCCAGTCGTTAGCGAATCTAAGTGATTCAACTCAAGAATAGAAATACTGCAATTCGTGACAATATTTACTAGTTCTGTTCCTCGTTTATATTAATGTAGACACGTACTGTGGAAGTACGTTTATTCGTGGACATCAAATTTCGTGGTTTTCATTCATGTCACTATTTTGTGGATACTTAAATTCGTGGTTTCAACTTTTGTGCAATAAAACCTTATGGATAAATGCATTTCAATGGGAACTTAATTTCGTGGTTTAAGCGAACCACGAAATCAACGAAAATTGGAACCCCACGAACAATAGTGCTTTCACAATAATACATATAGGTTTGCAGAAGTTTATGATCGATTCAATCTGGGACGAATAAATATATAAGTCCCGTATTAAATCAAGCAAACCTGATAGAATTCATACCCCTTCTCCAGCTTCCACACACACATTCTTTTTTCCAATAATTAAAGAAAATAAAGCGTATTTCACTTCTAATTTCGAATAAACTATAAAACCTATTAAATTATCATTATCAGTAAAGGGTATAAAATTATTCTACAATATCATCTTTAAACGAGGTTTTTAAAGGAAATTTCGGCATGTACAGTGATATAGATTTTATAAATCATGTTTTGCATAGGTAAGTTTTTCACTCGTATCTGTATGTCTATACCCTGTAAATGTACTTTTTCCCTTAATTTTATACTCCATAGATTTGTTGAAGGAAAAAAAAATGTGCAAAAAATAAATAAATAAATGAAAAAACTACACACACACAAAAATAAAAATAGGAGGAACAAAATCATCAGAATAAAAAAAAATCGTAATAGAATGTTTGATGTTGTAAAGATGCTACAACTGAATTCTTTGATGCATGTGTTTTAGGATGCAAGGAAGAAATATTCACTAAATTTATCGATTTCTAATCTTTATTTAGATCAAAGAAATTATCTATTCTGAAAATTTGTGTACACCCTTCAAAATTACCTGTATGGACCTCCAGTCACCCCTGATCGTTACATGAATGTTTATTCCATGTAATATAGATGTAGAATGACACGCGCATAGATCATAATTGCTTAATGAAACCAACAGAAAAGAAATCATTTTAGCATTTTTTTAAATCGTGTTTGGAGACTAACAATTTTATCTGAACACGGGATCAAAAATTACCCCCCCCCCCCCCCGAAAATTACACTCTATTTCAATATACAAGATAAAATGTCGAAATATTATGTTTTTAATAAAATGTAGAAATGTCATATTTTTAATTGAAGAGATATTTATTATTGTTATTAAATTCTAATCTTTATTTAGATCAAAGAAATTATCTATTCTGAAAAATTGTGTACACCTTTCAAAATTACCTGTATGGACCACCAGTCAACCGTGATCGTGACATGAATGTTTATTCCATATTAACTATAAAGTGCGACAGGCACATAGATCATAATTGCTTATTGAAAACAAACCTAAAAAAATATTTTAGCATTTTTTTGGGGTTCAGAAATCGTGTTTGAGGACTTAACAATTTCATCCGAATACGGGATTAAAAATACACCCCCTCCCTAAGAAAAAACATGCAAGAAAATGCACTATATTTCAAGGGCCGAGAAAAGTTACAAAGTTAAAAAGCCGAAATATTCTGTTTTTAATTGAAGAAAGATTTTGTATTCTTTGTCATTTAGAATATTCTGTTGAAATAATAGAACTAATGCAAGCAAAAATGAGCTGATAGTCAGTATTTGACAGAAAATAGGTCAATTTGCTAACTGTCAACTAAATCATCGATTGGGGTAAAAACACGGACTCCAGAGCTCTATGTCTGCTCGGTGTCCATGCTGAGCCAGGAGCCCAGTGAGTTGAGCCCGGAGCCCTATGAGTGAAGCCTGGTGTCCTGTGAGTAGAGGCCGGAGCCTTATGTTGGAGCCCGGATTCCTTATGTTGGAGCTTGGAATTCATGTGTTGGAGCTCGTAGTATCTTGTTCAAATTAAAGAAAATTGGAGCCCAGAGCCAGTGTTATTTTCCAAGCAGATACTGGATAACAGAAAGTAACGTAGTGTTATTTTTTTAGTTTTCGGAATTATTGTGATTTACTCGATCACTGTATCACAGGAAGTTACAGTATTATTTATTTACTGAATCACAAAAACATAATATTTCTGAATTACATAATCCTTTTATATACACGTTTGTAACATTATAAACATTTTCATTTTAAAAACAAGCATGCACTCCATCAAACACTCGTCTAATACTAAATACAGGTGAGGCAAAAGGTATTCTCTTATTGGTGTTGAATTCGTGAAATAAAATTACTCTTATCATTACAATACACGTGATGAGCTTATTCAGCAGTGTTGAAAAACACAATATTTCCTCAAAACAAGGACGTATATTTAGAGCTGCTTGTGGATAAACTGTTACAATATTTCAGCCAATACCTAGTCCCTGAAAAGGTTCGAAGGATAGAGAGAAAATACTTGGCTACCAATGTACACTTATAACCCGAAAGTGCACTTTGACAAATAAAGTAAGAAATTATGAGTGAAATATATAATATCAGCACTAATGTCCTACCGCCCGCATTCCGAATGGAATAATAAAAATTATTTCAATAGTAAGGCAAAATATAGAACCAACCAATTTTCTTCTGAAAATGCATATTAATTGAAAAATAAATTTTGTCAAAACATTGATTTGGATAAAATAGACAAAAGTTGTCAGTACATGTAGTCTGATCGACCAGGTTGGGTGTCTTTGGTTTAGACCCCTTTTGAAATATTATTAATCACATGCAGAATTTAGGTAAATATTGATAAAATATAATTACCCCCCCCCCCCCCCCCTTTCCGAGAACACATCCGATTAATTACATGGATCTCTTAACAAGTTAAGTAGAAGTGTGTCATGCATATTGTGGTTAATAAACGAGCATGTAGTGCCTCTGGGTCAGTCACTCAGTAAGACCTGTAATTCAAATAACAATTTGAAACTTTTTTGAGTGCATATCACACAATCTCTCATTTAAGTACTTTCCATGTCTGACAGTTTGTGAAACCTTCGAAGGGAATTTCGTAATTTGAGAAAAAAAGTTCACTTGGGTTATTTGAAAAAAAATAGACTGATTTATGTATTTTCTTAAAATCAAAAAGCATGTTATTGTATACATTTCTTGTGAAAACAATAGCATGTCGAATAGGTAACGGTAAAAACACATACTGCCTGGAACTTGTCGCTTTCAAGAGCTTAGACAGTGCCTATATTCAGTATACACGTTTTCTACCAAATGACCGGATATTACCAGCGAACACAAATGATATACGGGACTGTCAAGTCAAAGTTTTGTTACAGAGAGGATCCTGTTAGTACAAAAAAAAAATACATCATTAAGCTCTCGAAGGGGATTGTATACGATGAAAAACAAATCTAAGAATTGTTCAACTTACTGAATCTTAGCATGTTGTCGTAGGGAGTTGTCCCATTTCCGGAAATATATATATATATATATAGACATATATTTTTTCTTTTTTGGGGGGAGGGGGGTGGTATTTTTTCTGGTAGGAGTGTACTAAAATGATTTCAGAAACATACTCCGAATTTGTATACTGATGTACTTAAAACATAATCAAAATTTATATAACAAATCCAAATTGGAGACCTCAATTTATATATTAAAACATCAAGGAAACAAGGCATTAATTTAGTGTATGAAATATTTCACTTTTAATTAAAGAAGATATTACACATGAATTATGTTCCCTATTAAATTATTGCCCATGTTTACTCTTTCCTTTATTTGATACTAAAATATATATACATTATTCTTTCTGTATCCGTATTTATATTCAAATGGCTAAAGAGAAAAACCTAAGCTTTATACATTTCGAGCTAAAAACCATACAAGAATTTTTGGCACATTCCTGTTTACTACAATAATTGAAGTTAACCCCCCCCCCCCGATATATTTACTCCCGATTTACTCCATTTCCCTTTATTTGCTCATTCTTAATGATGATCAAAAGGTGTATAATTTTGCAATGTGGATGAAATGATTTTTTTTTGTTTAAAAATACTTGAAAACATTTCGCAAATGTTACTAGTATGGTATATTGTAAAGGTATTAATTTCAACAAGTTGTTAAGGAGATATGTCGGCATTCATTTATTTAATGTGTCAAACATACAGTTCTTACCCTCATTACTGGTATTGAGGCACTAATTTAATGCCTTTGCATTGGCGGATCTAGTTGGGGAGATGCGATACCTCCTTTTTCTTAATTTAACATTTCGTGTAGAATTTAGGCAAATAAATACGATTAAAACTAGCAACATCGACTTCAGCCCCCATATACGAATCCCCCTTTTCAAAGGCTGAATATATATATAATCATTCCACAACAAAGCAACGAGATCTATTTTGGTCAATGGCCACAACGTGCATGTCATTCCAGCTATGTCCAGTGGTGTTAAAATGGATCACTGCAGCCTGTGATTGTTCTTTTTTCTGTATGTGATTGCGATGTAAGTTGATGCGAAGATTGAGGGACTTCTTTGTTTCAACAATATACTGCTGTTGACATACGGAGCATGTTATCATATATATATTACATTTTCAAATTTACAGGATAGATTTCCGAAAATTTTGTAAGTTTCCCCAGTTGCTGAGCTTTCGAAAGTTTATGTTGTGGCACTGTATTTGCAAAGAAAGCAACGTTTATCTCGACAGGTCTTAAATTGTCATATTTCTGGTGATTTAAGTTTTGCTCTTACGACTATGTCCTTCAAATTCTTGGGTCGTCGAAATGAAACAAGTGGGGGTTCAGGAAAAAAGGATTTCATTTTAGGTGATACATGAAGAGCTTTCATGCAGTCCCGCGTAATGGCCGACAGATCTGGGAGTCGTGGATAGAAAGTTGTAACGAAGGGAATGCGTGAGTTCTTTTTATCTCTGTATTGCAATTACTGTTTCCTTTCTAAAATAGCAACACCATCAATTTTGTTTTGCACTTTGTGTACTTTGTAACCTCTGTTAACAAAACATTTTAAGCTCTCTGCTCCTCTTGTTATATGTTGGTCATCCGAGCAGATCCAACGTAGGAGGACGGAGAGACTATACGGGATCGCATTAATACAATGTCTAGGATGACAACTGCTGGGTAGCAGATATACATGTGTGTCAGTCGGTTTAGTATGCAAGTCAAAGCTTATTTTTCCGTCGACTAGTGTTGAAGTCGTATCGAGAAATGCCTTGGAAATTTCTGACACATTAACGGTAAATGTAATAGATGGGTGAAAATTGTTTATAAATTCGATGAATTCGTCAAGATGGGGTTTAGAATCTGTCCATTTCATCTCGATGTCATCAATGAAACGCAGCTACTTGTACGGTTTGTAAGGTGCTTCCTGGAGCATACGGTTTTCAAGATCTCCCATGAATATATGGGGCTACACGCGTACCCATAGCAGTCCCATTATCTTGAAGGAAATGTTCGTTGTTAAATACAAAGTTGTTTCGTTTTAACACGAGACTCAACAGATTAACTAAAGACTCCGTAGATGATGATTGAAGAGTTATAGTATCCCATACTTTGCGACAGGCTTCGATTCCCTCTTCATGTGGAATATTAGTATACAAGGATGTCACATCTAGAGTCACTAAGAATGTCTAGGGTGGAAGATTTTGGGACGGGGTTTTGTTAATATAATCGGTGGTGTCTTTGACAAAGGAAGGGAGATATTCAACAAAGGGTTGAAGTTGGAGATCAAAAAAGTGGGAGATTTTTTTTCAGTTTGGTGACCAATACAGTTTACGATTGGACGCCCTGGGATCCCTTCCTTGTGAATTTTCGGTAAGAAGTAGAACAAGCCGACTCTAGAATTAGCAGGGAGAAGACCATCAAACGTTTTCTTATCGAGTTCTTTATTCTCAAGCATGGAGCGAAGTGTTGATGCAATTTCGTCAGCATACTTCTTAGTCGGGTCAGTTTTTATCTTTTTATAAAAGGCGGGCTTAGAAAGCTGGCGGTTGGCTTCCCCAATGTAGTCGTTGGTCTTCATAACGACTACTGTTGACCCCTTGTCTGTTTTTTTAATAACAATGTGTTCTCTGTTTTCAAGGTTTCGCAATGCTTTCTGCTCATATTTCGATATATTAGAATTGGGGGTACTTTTTGTGGTAGTTGGCGTTCCACTTTATCATGGACAGCTTCGATATATGCTCCCAAGGCTTTGGACTCACTGCACTTGGGTGTCCAGGTACTCTTTTTTCTGAATATGTTGAATTTTTCTGAGTCTGTGTTTCTTCCAGTTTACTTGAAAAATATTATTTTTAGCGCAACCGTCTAAAGAAAGAGTGCATGTCTTCTCTTAGTGTATTGCCATTTAGTCGGCTTCGCGTTGGACAGAAGCCAAGTACTTCAGAAAGAAGAGATTCTTCATCCTTTGTTAGAGGAGTTCTAAACAAATTTAGAACGGATGATGTTTCGTCTCCTTCATTTATCTGTCTTCTTTTAAACCGTCTATTTCTTCTCTTCTTATCTTCTTTGTTGTTCTCTGTAGACACATGCAATTGAAAGACATGTCTGATGTTATCTCTTTCAAATTTTTTTCTCTGTTTTGTTTCTAAATTAGCACTGTGTTTAGTTGTAAAGTGTGCTATTTTTTTCGAAATAAACAGAGAACTCGGCTGGAGAACAGGAATTCTTCAGAAGGTCTTTAGTTATGCGAATTTATTTTTCAAAGAACTTAATTTGGCTCAAACAATTGTCTCTTAAAAGATTTAAAAAGTTTTTAGGAACATTAGTCCTTAGCTATATTTGATATTACTGATTATTCATTTTAAACATTTTTTGAAATTATGGATTTCCTTTGTTTGGGTTCTAGTGCTGCTGATGAGGAATTAATTTCCGAAATGGCCATACAGCTCATTAAAATTATTGCAGTTGGAGTAAACATATGTGTTATGGTCTCATGTTCATTTACTCCATATCCTCTTGTGAATACATCTAACGTAGAACTCCATTTGCTTTTGAAATACTGTGAAGTATGCCCGATGTTATGGGCCGCTTTTAGCTTTAGACCTTTAGGTATGATATTGTTAATAAATAAGTTTGATAATTTTGATAATGGTGTTTAAGGGAAAAAAGCTTTTTACTATCTTTCTTCAGAGAATTGAAAATTTGTTTATGATTCATGATGAGAGGGGATGTAATGTGCAGTGAATGTCAAATGTATTTGCCTAAAAAAATCAAAATTGTGATTGCTAATAAAATACAGATAAAATACAAATGAAACAAACAAAATACAGGGAATAATCATGGATCAAAAAGATACAGTTGCTGTAACTAATATAAAATCATCTCAAAACAAAGCAACAACATCAACATTCCCGACGTACTGGATCTTAAAAGATACACACTTCGTGAGAATAATAAAACAAGGAAGTAGATTGAAGTGAAGTAAACTGAAGTTGATATTTCAAGACCTATCCAGCTCTTTATCAAAACACAATGCAAAAGTAAAATAAAACCTATTTACAAAGACTACACTACAAAAAAAAATAAACAAAGTATCGACAGCTACATCATGGACGCTGTTAACTACAAATGTAACATGAGAAGGGAAAAATAGTTTTGTCAGTGTCTGTACACAGAATCTTACAAAATTCTTACTACTCTAACGGCTATAGAGCAAAATATGAGAATATAACAAGCAAACAAAAAAATGGAAATTACAAAATGGGTAGGTGCAGGAAATTTAAGCTTTGGTTCTCTAAGTTTTAATATGAAAAAGAAAGGAAATGGGGTAAATGTCAAGGAGACAACATCCCTTATCCAGGTTAAAACGACCCAAAACAAAGCATCTAGGGGTCACCGTACGGTCTTCAACACAATGAGGAACCTCACACCATATAGCAAGCCCTAAATGGCCCCAAAAAGGTAAAAAAGAGAATAAATCAATGTAAACAAACCCCATTCAATAACACAAATATCAAGAAACTAAAATTTCATAAGAAGACACGGACAAGCCAGTCACCAACATATTCCTGACTTGGGACAGGCGCATTCTAGATTTAAGTTTTGGCATCCAAAATCGTTCTTTTGCCTGTCTTTGGGTCTCGTTTCAAGATCTGTTTTGGTCAATGGCCACAACCTGCATGTCAGTCCAGCTATTTCCAGTGGTGTAAAAATGGATCGCTGTAGCTTGTGATTGTTCTTTTTTCTGTATGTGATTTCGATGTAAGTTGATGCGAAGATTGAGGGAGTTCTTTGTTTCACTAATATACTGCTGTTTACATACGGAGCATGTTATCATATATATTACATTTTCAGATTTACAGGATAGATTTCCAAAAATTGTGTAAGGTTCCCTAGTTGCTGAGCTTTCGAAGGTTGACGTTGTGGCACTGTTTTTGCAAAGAAGGCAACGTTTATTTCGACAGGTCTTAAATTGTCCTATTTCTGGTGATTTAAGTTTTGCTCTTACAAGCATGTCCTTCAGGTTCTTGGGTCGTCGGAATGAAACAAGTGGAGTTCAGGAAAAAGGGATTATTCTCACGAAGTGTGTATCTTTTAAGATCCAGTACGTCGAGAATGTTGATGTTGTTGCTATGTTTTGAGATGATTATATATATATATATATATATATATATATATATGTGTGTGTGTGTGTGTGTGTGTGTGTGTGTGTATATATAAAGTATATAAAGAGCAAAGAACAAACCAACNCAGATCCGTAGGATATACACTCTGTGACCTGATTATAGACAACATAATAAACAAAGTGAATGACACAAATAAACTAACAGTTGATATTTCGAGACCTGTCCGTCTCTTCTTCAGAAAAAAAGTAAAAAATACAATCAAACAAAACCTATTTACAAAGACTAAACAATAAAATGTTTATACAAAGTGTCGAGTGCTACATGTCGGATGCTGTAGTTTACATATGTAACATGAGAAGGGGAAAAAAATGTCACTATGCGTACATCGATTCTATGAACAGTTCTATTACAAAATTGTTTTTAACGCTCAACGAGCAAAACTTCAGCCATGTCAGAACTTGAGCAAGTTAATCAGTTCAAAAAAGAAAGGAAAAAATTGGTAGGGGCAGGATTTTTTAGCTAAACTATATTTCAATTTTTTATATTCAAACTTGATTTCAGCTTTTCTGTCCAGAACTTTTCTTTAACATACCTCTGTGTGTCTGTCCATGATCGATTTTGGTCAATTGGTACGACTTGCATCTGTTTCCAGTCATGATCGGGGGAACTGCTAAAAGATATAAGTGGTGGTTCTGGGAAAAGGGCTTTCATTTTTTGTGACGCATGCAAGGCTATCATGCATCCATGCGTAATAGCTGACAAATTTGGAAGTTGAGGATGGAAAGTTGTAACAAATGGGATACGAGAGTTCCTTTTCTTTTTATTTCGGTATTGTAACAACTATATTCGTTGTAAAGTTGAAACATTTTCAATTGTTTTTTGCACTTTGTGTGCTTTGTAACCCTACCATAATACGAAGCACAAATAAGATATTGGGTTTTCATCGGTACTCACTCTTTAAAGCAAAACAAGTCCCATGGATTCTCTTAAACAAAGTGAAAGAGAATGCAGACTGTTAGTTAAATGAATAAATAAACTGTCCATAAATCCAGTCAACGTGGAAACTTGCCCATCTCCCCGGACTTGCGAATATTTACGCTAATGCAGGGCCTAAAAAATAAGATATATCGGTCTATAGTAGGAGCCCATTGGGGTTAGAATTAGAGACATGAATATCGTGATTGCCTGCCCACCGAGGGATTTGGCTGTTCCTCTAATGCACAGACATTACGGACAGATTACACTGCCCCCGCCATCTCTGTGTGAGACCAAAGGGATGTAAAATACAGTGAACCACACATTTATTTTGACACGTAATATGAGACTTAAGTATATTAATTAATCGAAATTTGGACAGGTCAGTGGTGGTCTAGTGGTAGCGTATCAGACACTCAATCCCTTAAAACTTGACAGATGGGATTCGAATCCCACTGTAAACAACAAAACTTTAGCCAGGCCATTCGCATTAAGAGAATTTGTTCAACTGAAAATCGACAGAAACATCGACTCGGAGAGCTCCGGTACCAAGTCCGGCTATCCCGAGTTCCTATCGTTATTTTTGTTTGTTTCTTGTTTTCATTATTGTTTTTTTGTGACATATGATTGTAGTTCCCGGCCTTTATAGGTGTTTTCTATTGTCCTGTTTTTTGTTTTTGTTTTTTGGATAAAATAGGTATATGTATATTGTTTATATAAGTAGATTAATGTGAAAATTTCCAGAAAATCGAGAAAATAACACGAATGGACATGCAGCTAGTAAGCTACCTGTCTACAAGTGTTGACGCTCCGCCTGTCAACCATCGGGTGTCGAACTGACAGTTGATGTTCATTTGGGCCAATTTGGCACAATCTTGACCTAATAAAGGTGTTTTTACATTTCTATCAGCTCAGAAGATAATTTTTGGTTTTCATACACCACATTCCAGCTTCAGTATCAATAAAACTTTATTTGTTTGATATGACATAGAAATCTGGTACTGCTAGGGGTTCCTTCTGTGTTCGGAGCATGAACCGATTTTTCATCACTGATGTTTTTAGTAACCAGGGAATAAACCTCTTCCATTTTTCCGCTGTAAAGGAGTGCTTTGTGTCATTTTTGGGAATTTTATTATTTGGAATATTGCCTTTTAAACTGTATTTTCTTCCTATTTCTTAACCTTCCTATGTTGCATTTCCAATTTTTCACGAATTTTTACTAGAAAGCGGTCTCATTTTATAAGGAAAGTAGCCGGAAACAACAGCCGGAAGATTGCATTCGTATTACTCATTTTTTACCATTTACCAATTCTTGACAAATTCATAATAGGACAACCCCTGTGTTTTTATTTTATAAGTTATTTCTAGATTTCAATTTAGGTTTGATCTAAAGTTATTGAAAGTGAGAGTTTACATGTTCCCCTAATTTTTAACATGAAATTTGACAATCTTAGACTTCTGATTTTTCTCACATTTTGCCATTTTCTGGCCTTTTTGCAATGAAAAAGTGCATATTTGTTTACAAAAATCATTAAAAATATTTTCTAAGATTTTTTTTTTTTCAATATTGGCAAAAAATTGTAATTTGAATGTAAAAAATTCAATCACAATAGAAAAATAACAAAGAAGATAAGCCAAAAAGAAATATTTGGAATTATTTTTTTTGAAATAAAACATGGTCTTAAAAGCGAACCTTGTAGTTGAAGAACCCTTTACCTATGTTTAATGCCCGTTCTGGCTTGTTTATAAAGTGAATGCGCTCAAACACTGATATAATGTTATTAACAGATATACTAGTAAATTGTAAAAACAATTATTGAAATATATTGGAATTTGTCCATTTGACATGACATAGACCACAAATTCTACATCCGGTTTCAGGGTAGTCCAATGTATTTCCTAATTAAAAAAAAATGTAGAATTTGTCTAGTAATGGAGTTTTACTTTGTAGTAAGATTAAAGTATATACTTGCAAGTTTAGGAAAAACATTTTTTTGCGGAAGAATCTTATTTAATTTGGCAGCAGCTTGCCTCTGCAAAGGGGTGTAATTAGCCATGAATTTACATATTAGCTCCAAGTCTTGACCCCTCTGTGATTAAATTTCAAATGCCAGAGTAAAATGCCGGTCAACATATGTTATGCTTGTCATGTTTTACCTGAACCGGATATTATTAACTGTGCATAAGGAAAATTTAGGCCTAAACTTTGCGTGCATGAAAATATATGTAAAAGTTCTTACTTAGACTCATAGTGTATTTAATTGTGGTCTATGTCCTTATGCACTAAAGCTGATGTAAAGAGTATTAGAAAAAATAATACCAATTTTAACCGACAACCACATTTTAGCACGCATGGTTACATATTTCCTCCAAACTTTGTCCAAAAATAAAAGTCTATGACAACTGCACTAAAATTACCCCTAATCATTTTGTTGTCATAGCACTGCTTAATCTGGTTTTTTGGCTAAAATATTATAGGATTAAAAATTCATTTTTAGCAATTTATCTATGCAAAAACTCCAGCAGCTCACACAGAAACTGAATAAAGTCCAAAATGAGTGAGCTGTCAGAGTTTCACTCAAAAAAAAAAAACTACTTGCTTTTACTTAAAATAAAAAAAAAGGTTTTACTTATTTTAAGTAAAATAATAAGTAAAAATGTTTGTAAAAAATTGAGTAATTGCAAGTAATTGCTAGTAATTGCAAGTAATTTGTAAGTAATCTATAAGTAAGTAAAATAATTAGCATCTTGAGTAAATTTTAATGGTAATTCTTTTATCAAATTAAGTAATATTACTGGTAATTCTTTTACAAAGTTAATTAATTTCTACTGGTAATTCTTTTATCAAATTAAGTAATATTACTGGTAATTCTTTCACCAAGTTAAGTAATTTCTACTGGTAATTCTTTTATCAAGTTAAGTATTACTGGTAATTCTTTTACAAAGTTAAGTGATTTCTACTGGTTATTCTTTTATCAAGTTAAGTATTACTGGTAAATCTTTTATCAAATTAAGTAATTTCTACTGGTAATTCTTTTACCAAGTTATTTGTTTTACCTAAAAATTAGCATCTAGCGCTAAATCAAATACTACGTTTTTTGTAATCATAAGTAGAATTTTAATTGATTTAAGTAAAAGAATTAGTTAGTTAAGCAATATATACTAAAATGATTACTTGGTTGTGATTTTTAATATTATAAAATTCTTTTAGAGGATGCAAGTAAATCATTCACTAAGATGGATAAATTCTATGTAATATCTATCACAACAATTACTTAAATCAAGTCATTTATTTAAATTATGGCTTAAAATTGTTCAGAATCTGTTAGAAAGTTACTTAAAAGGATAAAAAATCATTACTTGAATAAAATAACTGTATGAATTATCTAAAAAATGTTTTACTTGGATTGTATAAAAATTATTGGTCAAATAAATGAATAATATGTAACTTTAATCTACAGTTTTACTTGCAATTTTATTACTTAAATTTATAAATTCTGTGAAAAATTTCTTTAAATGCATATTCAACGGTACTCCAATAACATATTCTGAACAATTAAATAAATGAAACAGTTTTTGAAAACGATATATAAATTAGGAGCGAAACAACGAAGGGCGAACGGGAATAAGTGGGAATGCATCAAGGGTGAAGGGGTTAGGAGCGAAACAACCAATTCGGCGCAAAATGACCCAAATTCGAGAAGAAAAAATGCTGACAAAATACATCTTGTACATAAATCACATACTATTCAAGCCATGCAAGAAGAGTGAACAAACTTTGAATTTTGCGTTGTTGATAACAATATCATTTCAAATCAGAAGTGGAAATTTATTGTACAATTTTTTTTCTTAACGATTTGAAATTGTGTAAAGGGGAGGGGGGACTGACAAATTATGAAAAAAATATCTTTTGTTAATTTTGGTCTAATGCGTGTAATGTGTCTTACCTTCATTATTCAGAACAGAGTCTAAGATCACATAAACTGTCCAAGAATCAAGTGACCCGGGTCTACTCCAACTTAATTAGCAAGACCATGAGACTGTGACCATGCTGTCTCCTCGAGTTATTTTTCAAATGGTTGAACAGTGGTATGAACGTAAATTGTGTTGTGTAACAATTAACTGACAATCAATTGTAATAAATCATTGCAACATCTTAATATCGCAATTATTTTTACATTCAATTGCTAAATTAAAACACAATAGAGCTACAATACACTCATCCTCCATTGTTATCCTTTAGGCGCCACAACCTCAGATAAGAGGTTGGTGCTGATTGGATGAGAAACAGCTTAAGTATAATCAACCAATCAAAAACATTGGCATATATAAAACGTTTAGATAATTAAAAATAACCTTGTCATAGATAAAAATAAACCATGACTGCATGTGAAATAAACAAACAGATGCCTATCTTTGAGGGAAGTTCAGAAACGTGTTTGCAGTTGCATATTTCTAATAAAAGGAATATTAGGTTATTTTCTTTTAAATTCAAATGATTTTTAATTAATTTTTACTCCAAAGATTACATAGTAATTATTTAAATTTAAACAATCATTTAAGTAATTATTTCACTTCAAAGGTTTGCTTTTTTTAATGAGTAAAAAAATACTTGCAAATGTCTACCTCATGTTCATAGTAAAAGTATTACTAAGTAATATTTAAGACTTGAGTAATTTTTTTTTAACAAAAACAAAACCTTTGAGTAATTAATTTACTTACTGATGCTGTCTTTTGAAACTAAAGTAAATCATAAGTAATTGTATGTAATAGTAAGTAATTGCCTAGTAATTTCTAGTGATTAGCTAGTAAAATAAATACTTATTTTCAGTAATAGTTAATTACTAAGTATTTTATTTTTTTAGTGTAGTTTCTTACATTTCGGTGTTTAATCTTTATAATTCCAATTTTGAACGTTAAAAACCACCTGATCCATGTTAACGACGTCTTTCCTCGCTGCATTATATTTTTGCAGAGCGGATTAATGGGCAAACGGAAATATTG
Source organism: Modiolus philippinarum (assembly GCA_002080025.1). NCBI lineage: Eukaryota > Metazoa > Mollusca > Bivalvia > Mytilida > Modiolidae > Modiolus > Modiolus philippinarum. The sequence goes on along the minus strand of MJUU01048053.1, from coordinate 69,693 downwards.
AAAAATATTTCCGATTGCTATTAATGACGTTGACCAATGAAAATGAACGTTCAAATTGTATATGGATTTATGAAGTTTTACATTTGAAAAACAACAAAATAAAAACAAATATGGTTCTAAAAGCATAGTCCATCTGCACTACTTACCTGACCATGATAAATTATTCTGATGACATATTAAGGTTGAAACAATTTTATAAATATTATGCCTGATAGACGTACAGGTTTGAAGCACGCATGGGTCTTTGACCATTTGAAGAAAGCTCATGTTTGTTTTTTAATGATTTGTATCCCCCAAATGCAGCCGTGTTGGGAAGTTACAGAGTACAGTACTAGCTTTTAATAACCAATTCAATGAGAGACATTGTTGGGGCTAAGGTTGATAAGTTGTGATTCAGGGTTCATTTTTTTATCTTGGTGCTGGGATGAACATTTTTTACGGTTTACGACCTTGCAAAAGCAATCGTTGTCGAGTCGCTTCCAGACACTGCTACTATGGAAAGGGTGGTTTGGCATGCCATAGAACCGGTTTAGCCCTCTATTCCTTTGAAATGCCTGTACCAAGTCAAGACCATTGTGGCTGACAAATTTACGGTTGCTACCCACCTGCTTCGTCTTTTATACCTATCTGACTTTGGCTTTTGACAACTCTGTTCCGTAATTTTGTTATAACCCCCATGGTTTATTTGGTAGTTTTTGAAGTGCTGTTCTGGTAGATTTGACATTAAAAAAAATATTCAACGAAAGTTATATTTTGATTTTGCTTCCTACATTTAATATTTAATATCAAATGCTTTTCAATGGAACGTACAAATATCTAATTATTGTTGCTAAGTTTGTTGCTAAAGTAGCAAAAATGACAATTATTCACCTTTCTTGTTTCGTTGTTTGCACATTATTTCCACATTTACCTTTCAAAATTTCCTTTTCAAAGTAAAATTGGTGGTTTGATACTATTAACGTCTCGTGTGCATTAAGTCAAAACAACAATTTGGGGTTTATAAGATGGCTACTATGTGAGCAAAAAAAAATTATGTTCTTTTTAAAGTTTTTTTTTTGTCAGATTATAATAAATTCCCTTAAGTACAGTAAAATGAGTTAGTTGATCCATTTACAATCCTAAGAATAATATTCTGTCCAAAGCATTCTTTGAATGGATTCTGGTTGCTATGGTGTTTGTCATTGTAACAAAAAAGAAAAATATTCCACCTTTCAGATTTCTTCAAGTTTAGAAATCCCAAAATTGGGATGAGCAAATGACGAACTTTGCACATTAATACCACTAACGTCAAATAAAGATAATGACATCAATTGCTTAGCAAATAATTTTTGATTTTTTTATAGAAGGATGTATGTTATGCTGCCAAAAAAAGTTCTTACTTTCTTCATTTTTCTCTTCCTTTTTTTGCAGATGTATATATGAAAATTTGATTCAACAGTCAAATAATTTAGTTGCTTACCTTTAACCCTAAAAATAATTTTCGTTGAACACTTATACATGAATTTTGATTCCAGGCATCTCACTTTTTAAATTTCGATTTCTTTAATTTTTGTTACCGTTTGTTACTATGGTAGCAATATTTTTTCCAAATTGTTTTCTAGATTTAGCTTTAGAATTTTCGAAAAATTGTATGAATGGGTCATAAAAAACTTATGTTGAATACAAATAACGGCAGTTAGATTTGTGTTTGCACAAGTACTAACACAGTCTTCCATGACAGTGGTCATTGAAGCAAAGGAGGCAATTTGTTACCTTTCCGAATTCTTTTTGACATATCTCTTCCATGAAACCAATAATGATCGTTTCTCATCTTTTTGAAATCCTTAAATGCACATAATTAACTTTAGAACAGTACTTTAATAAGTTTATTGGTACTATTTTACACCATTATTATTTTTACCCTTTCTTACGCCTCAAGACATCTCCCAGTATTATAGAATGGTGCTATTGTCGTCCTTGTGATCGATAACTTTGCTTATAGTCGGTCAATCCTGTGTCGTGGGTGTCCAGTGTTCATGTCAGTGAAAAAAAACATGGTTGCCCCTGGCTACAAGTAAAAAAAAGGGAAATTTCATTTTTTTTTTCTGGAAAAGAAAACTGGGGACATGAATATAAATGAACAACACGGAACCAATCTTAAAACACTAGTAGAGTAAGAATATCGCACTTCTTATAAGGTATGGTATTGAACATGTCAATTCCAAAAGTAAACACTAGCAGATCTGTTTGATCGTTTTTGGACATGTTGATCTTGTCACGATTTTGACAGACTTAACACATTTATGTTAAGACCGTGTTATATTTTTAAGTTGGTTTCCAGGATAATTGATGTCAAGGACGATCAAGCTGTGTGATGATAATTCAAGATCATACAAGATTAACTTGTTAATGGCGTTCCGGAACAATCAAGACGAATTACGTGTATTAAGATCCAACAAGACCCTGATTTGATCTTTTTTTATCTGAACAACTAAGCATATCTTGATCGTCCTTTAACGCAGTTATCTTGCTTGATCTTGATAAATTGAACAGGTTTTGATCATCCTTGAAAGCAATGATCTTGGAAAACGACTGGATATCTAACACAGTCTTAACAAACTTGTGCTAAGCTTGTCAAGATCGCGATCCGATCAAAATCGCCAAACAAGCTCATAACATATCTGCTACTGAGTGTCAAATCAAGCAGAAAAAATATGAACTCAAAAACTAAAAAAAAAAAGACTTTTTGCCACAAACTAAAAATCTTATATAAGTCATAAATCATAAAATTTGCATATTGAAACATAATTTTTAAAAGGATATAATGAAGTTATATAGATGGGTGTAGACGCAACGTTCCAAAAAGTGCACAAAAAGTAAACAATAATTCACTTTTAAAGCTTAGCTGTCGTGTTCACTTTTTTTGAATAGTTAGCTATTCTATGACAAGTATTTTTGCATTCACTAGTGAACTTAAAGTGCACTTCAAAGCTGTCGCGAGGATCACTGATTAAAACTAGGTTGTCTTATTTCAATCGCATTTTAAGCGATAGCTGAGGTAATCAAAAATATTTTCACGTAACGTTCTTTTGGATAAGCAAATGCAAATATTTAAAATATAGTTAAATTTAAAACATGTCAGATAATATTTTCCCGATACAAATATGAAAACATACGTGCAGCGTGAATTCCAGACAGACAACAGTTCGAAACATCAGTGACTTCATAATTCGATCCAATACACTTTAGAGGCTAATTCTGTTCATTGGTCAGGAAAAAATATAATATTTTCATTTAGCATATTCAAAACACACTTTGGAGATCCGTTTCCCAAAATTGCCGATTTCCTGTTCCAAAGACACAGGGAATATTTTACAAAGACTTTTTAAAGAACCACTTTTCCCGTTTCACGGGTTCAATTTTGAATGATGGACACCCTTTTCCGTTTTCAGGTCCATTTTTCGGTTATTTTATTACAGCGATTACGTACTTTCCCTCTCTATTGAAAGGCAAGCCCCACTTCCCGCGTATACATATAGATTACACCACAAGATCCCGTTCATTACCATAATTTATCCACTAGAGAGAGTTAAATTTTAAAATTTTAATTGCGAGGCTTGCCGAGCATTTTAAAATTTTTAAATTTAACTATCAAGAGTGGATAAAATATGGTAATAATCGGGATAAAGTGGTGTAATCTTTTTCTCTAACAATCAATGATAAACACCAAGAATTGTATTCCGAATAGATTTGACGGGAAATAGCACGGAGCTTTATTCAACATCCGTTGAATAAAGAAAATTTATCTAACGGATCGAAACCGGTTTAAACTTGGCACATCATTCGAGAACCCCATTGACCCAAATCTTTACAAATGACATATTAACTAATTCATTGTTTAAATTATTTTTACTTTATCGTATTTTTTCGAAGAAGTTTTATATGATGCGATATAGCTTTTTGTTAATCTTTACATAAATATTTTTGAAATCTGGGGTTTTCATCATACGGTTTATACTAAAACTTTACAAATGACCATAATAGTTCATTTCTTCAAATATTTTAGTAAATCATGCCAATTCGAAGAAGTTTTATATGTCGCAATATAGCTTTTTTGTAATTCTCTACTTAAATATGTTTGAAAAGTCAGGTTTTCATTATGCAATTTATACTTAGTCTAAATCTTTACAAATTAACAAAATAAATCATTTTTAAAAATATCTAAAACAACGGCAGTAGAATACCGAAGGAACAAAAACCAAGATTACACAAATCAAAGTCCAGAGACAAGGCAAAAGCAAGAACACCAAAAGACGGAAGACCAAAGAAACCACATACCCAAAAAACACCTGAACATTACATATACTACACAAAAAACTAAGCACTAACAGTGTGAACTCTCAATAAACAAGAGTGACATCAGGTGCTCCGGAAGGGTAAGCATGTCCTGCCTTGTATACAGAACCCGTCACACGGTTAGTGGGGCAAATGTTTTGAAAGATCTGTTAGGTTACTGATCGGTAATGGTCATTTTCTAACCCTGAGACAAAACCATTGAGAACAATGGTACGTGTAACTTCTCTAACCCTCAAACAGTACCAAGGTGAAATTTTGAAAAGTTTTGTAATCACCTTTTTAGTATTCAAACATGGACAATGACAAATCGAAACCACAAACATCACTGATTAAGACAAAACGAAAATTCATCAAGACAATACAAAAAACTAAAGCACTGACAGTGTGAACTCCCATAAAAACCGAGAGCGACATCAGGTGGTCCGGAAGGGTAAGCATGTCCTGCTCTGTGCACAGCATCCGTCACACTGTCAGTGGGTCAATCCAGGGTAAAGTCAAAACCGGTAATGTCAAATCCGGGAAGACGCGAATCTAGCTGAAAATGTCAGTTTGTTTTATCATTTCCTTTTGAAGAAGTTTTATATGTTGTGATAAAGCTTTTTGTAAATCTTTACCGTAATATGTTTGAAAAGTCTGGTTTCATTATGCGGTTTATACTTAATCATTTCCAATGACCAAAATATTGTTTTTCTCAAATATTTTACTCTATCATACCATTTCGAAGAAGTTTTTTTTATGTCGCAATATAGCTTTTGTAAATCTTTGCACAAGTATGTTTGAAAAGACAGGTTTTAATTATGCGGTTTATACAAAATATTTACAAATTACCAAAATAATTCATATTTGGATATTTACGTTTATCACACCATTTCAAAAAAATTTATATCTCAGGATAGTTTTTTTGAAAACCGGTACCTAGACATGTTTGAAAGGACATGTATTCATCATGCGGTTTATACTAAATCTTTACAAATAACCAAAGTTATTCATTTTTAAAATATCTGACTTTATCATATCCTTTCGAAGAAGTTTTATATGTGCCAATTTAGCTTTTTCCAAATCTTTACCTAAATATGTTTGAAAAGTCAGGTTTTCATTATGCAGTTTATACTAAATCTTTACAAATGACCACAATAATTCATTTTTTATCAAATATTTTACTTTATCATACCATTTCTAAGAATATGTATATTTCGTGACATAGCTTTTTGTAAATCTTTACCTAAATATGTTTGAAAAGTCATCATTTCATAATGCAGTTGGTACTAAATCTTTACAAATGAACAAAAACAATCCCCTTTGAAGATATTTTAATTTATCATTTACTTTTGAAGAAGTTTTATTTGTCGCCAAAAAGCGTTTTGTAAATCTCTACCTTAATATGATTGAAAAATCAGGTTTTCATTTCGCAGTTTATACTAAATCTTTACAAATGATCAAAATAATTTGTTTTGGGAATATTTTACTTCATCAAACCCTTTCGAATAAGTTTTGTATGTTTCGTAAAGTTTTGCACAAGTATGTTTGAAAAGTCAGGTTTTCACTGCGCGGTTTATACTTAATCTTTACAGATGACCAATATAATTCATTATTTGAATATTTTACTTTATTACACCATTTCAAAGAAGTTTTATTCGTCAGGATATAATTTTTACAAGTTTAGTATTTAACAATATATCTTTTTGTAAATCTTAACAAAAATATGTCGCAAAAGTAAGAAATTCATTATGCAGTTGATGCTAAATCTTTACAAATGACCAAAATATTTTTTTTTAATAATTTACTTTATCATATTATCTCGAAGAAGTTTTATATGTCGCGATATAGCTTTTTGCAAATCTTTACATACATATGTTTGAAAAGTACGGATGACATAATACAGTTTATACTTAATCTTTACAAATAACCAAAAATATTCCATTTTTTAAAATAATTTTACTTTATTATATCTTTTTGATGAAGTTTTATATGTCACAATATAATTTTTGGTAAATTTTTACATAAATATGTTTTAAAGGCCAGGTTTTCATTATACGGTTAATTCTAATTCTTTACAAATAACAAAAAAATCATTTTTTAAAATATTTTACTTTATCATACTTTTTTCGAAAAGGTTTATTATGTCGCGATATAGCTTTTTGTAAATCTTTAAATAAATATGTTTGAAATGTCAGGTTTTCATAATGAAGTTTATACTAAATCTTTACAAATGACCAAAATAGTTCATTTTTTAGAATATGTTTACTTTATCATATCCTTTTGATAAATTTACAAAATTTTTGTAAATTTTGTTGAAAACTAAGGAGTATCTCCCTCATGCAAAGCTCTGTCCTTAGCTGATTTTGGCTTCACATTTAGACATATTGGTTGTTTGTTCTCTATCAGTTTTTAAACCTCTTTTGAGTTTATGGTCTTCCAAACGTTTAGATTTTATCTGCACTGAAGAGACATAAGTTGTCGAAATGCGCATATGCAGAATTTAAATTCACGGTGACTTCGGTATTTAGTTATTTGAAGAAGTTTCATAGGTCAATATATTGCTTTTTGTAAATGTTAACATAAATATGTTGCAAAAATCAGGCTTGCATTATGCAATTTATGCTAAATCTTTACAAATGACCAAAATAACTCATTTTTGAATATTTTACTTTATCACACCATTTCAAAGAAGTTTTGTCAGAATGTAGCTTTTTGTAAAATTTTAGTTAAATATATTTGAAAAGTCAGGTTTTCATTATGCGGTTTATACTAAATCTTTACAAATGACCAGAATAATTCATTTTTTTAAAATATTTTACTTTATCATTTCCTTTCGAAGAAGTTTTACATGTCGCGATAAAACTTTTTGTAAACCCTTGCACGAATATATTTGAAAAGTGAGGTTTGATTCTTAATCTGTACAAATGACCAACATAATTTGTTTTTTTTTAAATATTTAACGTTATCATATCCTTTCGAATCAGTTTTTTTTTTATAATGTGATATAGCTTTTTGTAAATCTTTGCACACATATATTTGAGAAGTCAGGTTTCCATTATGCGGTTTATACTAAATCTTTACCAATAACTAAAATAATTCAATATTTGAATATTTTACTTTATGATACCATTTCGAAGAAATTTTATATGTTGTGATATAGCTTTTTGTAAATATTTACATAAATATGTTTGAAAGTCATATTTTCATTATCAAGTTTATACCTTATCTTTACAAATGACCAAAATAATTCATTTTTTTTAAATATTTTTTACTTCATCATATCCTTTTGAAGAAGTTTAATATATCACAAGAGAGCTTTTTGTAAATCTTTACATAAATATGTTGCAAAAGTCAGATTTTCATAATTATGCAATTTATGTTTAATCTTTACAAATGACCAAAATAACTCTTTTTACTTTATCATACTATTTCAAAGAGATTTTATATATCGCGATATAGCTTTTTGTAAATCTTTAGCCTAAAGTTGTTTGTAAAGTCAGGTTTCATTATGCGGTTTATACTTAATCTTTACAAATGACCAAAATAATTCATTTTTTTTTAATATTTTACTTTATCATGCTTTGTCGAAGAAGCTTTATATGTCGTAAGATGAATTTTTGTAAATCTTTACCTTAATATGTTTTTAAAAAATCAGGATTTCATTATGCGGCTTATACTTAATCTTTACAAATGACCAAAATAATGTATTTTTTCGAATATATTACTTTATCATATCCTTTCAAATCGATTTTTTATAACGCCATATAGCTTCTTGTAAATCTTTACACACATATATATGAAAATACAGGTTTTCATTATGCGGTTTTACTCAATCTTTACAAATGACCAAAATAATTATTTTTTAAAAAAATATTTTACTTTATCTTATCCTTTCAAAGAAGTTTTATATGTGGCGATAGAGCTTTTTGTTAATCTTTACATATGTTTGAAAGTCAGGTTTGCATATGCCGTTATTACTAAATCTTTACAAATGACCAAAATAATTTATTTTGAAAATATTTTACTTTATTGTAAATTTTTGAAGAAGTTTTATTTGTCACAATTTAGCTTTTTATCAATCTTAATATAAATAAGTTTGAAATGACAGCTAAGTCTTTGACAATGACAAAAATAATTGATTTGAAGAAATATGTTATATCTTTTTTAAAGAAGTTTTATATGTAATAATATAGCTTTTCGTGAATCTCTCCATAAATATGAACTGCGTTATGAATACATGTTCACGCGGCATTTGTACCAAAGTGGTTTGTTATATTTTTCGTGATTAGGAAACAGAAGTGTTATTTCATAAATATTTCAATTATATAAAATACCACGACCGTTTTAAATCAATATCTCAATTTCGACTACGACATTCGACCCAGAAAAATACAGATCAAAATTTTAAAATGAACTTGGTCCAACTAAGATCACGTGTTTTAAAACAACCAATCGCTTTAAATGATATAAAGCAGCCACGGCGTTCTCTTAAAGTGCACTTCGCGAACATTCCCGCTACCGGCCGTTTTTACGTGCACTTAAAACCGATCACACGTCAGCTGTTGACTGTCACAGGATCATTTATAATGAATTCAAAGTGCAGCTCATTTGTATTTAAATAAATTAGTTGCAAAAAGTAAGATTTTAATATCGCGGAGTAAACACAGCTTTTTATCGTTATTTTCAAATTTCCACGAATTCAGATGTATAAGAGTACAAAAAAGATCGCCTCAAAGACGTGCAAAGAAGGTGCCATTAAAATTTCGAAAGCACGTTGAAAACAAAATGATTACTTTTCATTAAAATCAAAGTCCATTGGAACTCTGACACATATGGGTCAGCATCAGTTTAGTTTCCCTTTATTTATCTATTAAACTATGATGAACTTTTGTCTTTGAGAACGTAATGCATGCTCATGACAAAGCTCTGCAATAATAGATCATGGGTTTTGAATAGAAAAATATGAAAGGATATGGAGTGAATGTACATTTGATAAGAAACACACGATACATAAAAAAACCTCAGTTTATCAAGGGACAGGGTTTTTATTCATGACTACATTTATTCACCCCAACAAGGAAAGCATATTTGAGAATAAGGAGCGGCAATATTATCTTATTAACTTGGTGCATATTTATGATATAAATGATAGTGTAAAGATAGTGAATATGCAGTATTTTCTTAAATTCATTGGTTATAATATACATATATTAATATCTGCAAATCCAAATTTAATATGAAGCATATGGACGTTTTCATTTTCTTTTTCTTTCAGGCCAACAAACAAGGGATTATTTTCAAACAGTTAAATTAAAACACAACAACAGCGAGCCATCTGCTACATTTGTGACTGCTCTGTATGATATTGGTAGAGGGAAATGGAAACATTTTCGTAGATCATTTCATGAGTACATAGGCTATTTTAAAAATGTATTGACTTTGGGGACAAAATTGGTAGTATATTGTGAAAAATCAGCATATGATAAAATTAATGATATGTATGGAAACTTGCTAAATTCTGATATTTTCTTTGTTATCAAACCGTTTTATAATTTAGAATTTGTTCAATATCGCCAGGCTGTCAAAAATATTATTAAATCAGACGAATTCCGTAAAGACAACAAAATGCTGATACATCCGGAGGCATTTTCGGTTGACTACATATTACTAATGAACAATAAATTATCTTTCATGATAGACGCAATAAGACGAAGCATTTTCAATGACACACATTTCTTTTGGATAGATGCTGGCTTTGGCCATGGGAATGGTAAATTGTTTAGAAACCATTGCGGCTGGACGCCATCAAAATTACTACGTCTGAATAAAACTATGACATTCACTAGACTAAATGACATAAGCTTGTATAAAAACACACATATTTTGCATAAACAAAATATTGATCCAGCAATTGCGGGAGGATTTTTCGGTGGTCACCGAAAAGCTGTTACAAAGCTTTACCTTTTACACAAAAAAGTGTTTCAAGATATGCTGCGTCAAAACATCGTTGATGATGAACAATCTGTTTTTGTTAGATGCTACTTTGAAATCCCTGAATTGTTTAACCTAGTAGATGGAGGCTGGTTTGATGCGCTGAATCTGTACAGTTGATTTTAAGTGACTGTGTCATAATCATCAATGGCGGTTTAAAATTAGATGTAGATGCTGATTGTTTTTTTTAATTTAACTTCAAACTTTCCAAGCATAATGCTATTGTTTAGATTATATCTGTTTTCACTTATATATCTTTAATTATGCACTGAAGTGTTGACACAGCAAATAAAAAAGAATTGAAAAAGAAAAAAGAAAAGAAAAAAAGGTCGCTTTTGAATATATAGAAAAAATACATATAAAAATCATGGATATGATGCATAAACACCGTACATACTTTTTTTCAAACTCTCCTCTGAATATGTCTTGGAGTTAATATACTATACAAAATCAAAATAAAAAACCAACAGACCAAAAAAAAAAAAAAAAAAAAAAACTGACAGACAAAAACAAACTTTGAAGTGATATATGTGGGCAGAATTAAAAAAAACACATATGTGCACAGCAAAAAAAAGAAGAAAAAATTAAAAAAGAAAATTAAAAAAAGCAAAAAAAAAACTAAAAAAAAACAACTTAAAGGCAAAAAAAAAATAAATAAATAAAAAAAAGCAAAGCTAAACGAAACAAGGGAATACGAACAACAAAAGACAAACAAACAAACAAAGCGACAAATAACAGTTGCAAAATCAAAAAAAAGAGATAAAAAATACAAATAAAACACACACAAAAAAAATAATCAAATCAATACAAATGAACTATACAAAGACAAATACAAATTATGAAACACAAAAGAAAAAGAAAAAAAAAACCCTGACCAAAAAAGAAAGAAGATTAAAACGAAAACAACAAAAAAAAAATGCATTCATTGCTCTGTTTGCTTATTGTTACATTCAAGCACAATATATTGGCCGAAAATTACAATCACATTCCACAATTTTCAATGGAACTTCAAAAGAAAGACGCCAGTGTAAAAACAACGGCAAAAAGACATACACAAACACTCATAGGAGTTCATGAGAACCGAACTTGGAAGTGGCACTCACACTGGCACTGACAAAAGCTTGTGTTTTGGTTAAACCAGTTTATTGATACCCTAAACCTCCTCTTCTCTATCTCGCTTCTATATACTATAAAAAACATACAAACGAAACACGATATTTATTCCATAGTGTTATCTTTTCCTGGAATGGAAAGTGTCGCGTCAAATAGAGGTACGAACGCCCTTTGGTTCCGACTATCAATACTCGTATGATCCGACGACATCAATGGACTAAGAAGACACAAATTATGGACTTTTCAGAACGCGATACTGTGATTGTTGTAGCCTCTGTAACTCGTTTGTATGAAAAAATGTAAGTGAAAGGCAGTTTTTTCACATCAAGGGTATACAATGGAAAATAGTTTCCATCAGATATGGTTGTTTTTCCATCAGTATAATATTCCTTAGAATATCGTATGTTTCCAATGTTTTTAACTAAATTACTGTATTTCAGAGCAAAGTACTGCCGGCAATTAATGATTTTGCTGTAGTATTCCAATGAACAGGGTTATTAACTATGTTCAAAAAGGAAAATAGGCAAAAACACTAAACGGATGTAAAATCATGAACAGATGATGAATTCATTACCTGTATGTGATTTTAGCCTGACTGACTGCTTGGTAAATTTCTTTAAAATCAATTAAAACCAATTAAAAAACTCATTCAGATATTCTTAATGTTACAAACAAACTGATCTCGCTATCGCAAAACAATCAAAACTAAAAGTAACTTCAACTTTTTCATTGTACCAAAATGTCAAAACCGAAGTGGGGACAACACAAAATATCAGTTAGACTGCTAACTCCAAAACTACTATCTTGTAAATGAAAGAATAGGACAAAATATAACATATAATAATATAGTTAACCAGCGTCCAGAATGTAGTTCTGAATATATTGTTTGTTATATTTTTCTCACAATGTGTGTATCCTTCTGGATTCAGTACGTTGTTGCTAAAGTCTTAGGATGTGATATTATCGAGAACATCTTTCCACTGAGGAATTTGACCACTACAATTTGAGTGACACGCAACACTTCACTCGAATTCCACCGTTGCATATAAGGCCCCATTTCGATGTTGCATATAAGGCCCCAATTCGATGAATTTTCATGTTGGCAGTGCAACTGGGAATATTTACATGCCTATCCTGAGAATTAAATAAGATTTCCAAGTTTGTCGCTGTTTTTAGATGTTATATATATATATATATATATATATATATATATATCAGCGTCTTTAAATTCAGTTAACGTGGAAACTTGTTCATCTTCCCGGATTTGCGAATATTTACGCTAATGCAGGGCCTAAAAATTAAAATGTAACGGTCTATCGTAGGAACCCAACGGGGTTAGAATTAGAGAAATGGATATCGAGATTGCCTTCCCACCGAGGGATTTGGCTGTTCTTCGAATGCACAGATATTACAGACAGATTACACTGCCCACGCTATCTGTGTGGGAGACAAAAGGGATGTAAAATAGAACGAACTACACATGTATTTTATGTGACACTTAAGTATAATAATTAACCGAAATTATAACATGTCGACCTTGGTCCAGTGGTAGCGTGGCAGACTTTTAACCTTTACAACCTTGACAGAAGGGGTTCGAATCCCATTGGAATCAACAAAAGATTAATATTATTTAATATTAAAAGACTTAGACTTTGAATTTGGATTGACAAAAAGGATAAAAAAATAATATTGACTAATCTTTTAATATTAAATAATATTAATTTTTTGTTGATGGAAAATAATGATGTAAGCATTGCCCCATTACTTAATTTACAGTGTATTAACTTGCGTTGTTTTGATATTGCAACATGTACATGTACTTCAAATCTATTCCTTAGATTGAGTCAATGTAATTAATTAAGCAGCATAATAGCTGATTTCTATAGCTTCAATAAAGAGTAACGTCACTGCTTCCCTTTTTGCAAATGGTCTCAGATATAATAAAATTGGGTAATTCAACACTAGCTTTTTGTCACGATAAAGAGTGAAAATCTAGGATTTCAATTAATTCAACTTAATTGATGAAGAGATTGTTTACTCCTGATGCTGCTAGAACACTATATATCGGAACAAATACTATGAGGGTATACATTTCTTGGATAAAAAAGCTTTTAATTCTAGAAAATTGCTGAATATATGGCCATCTGCAGATAAGAAATCTACAGTAACTTTGTTAGTTAATTAATAACCGACTTTAACTTATTTTTTTTTTTTGCCGAAAATGGATAATACACAACTTAATTAAACTGAGGTCGTCTTCTAGATTAACCATAGCTTATTCTGGTTGAATGTTACTCCCAAAGTATTTAGCACCCCAATAATCACAACACCTGTGCTTCTTTAAAGCAAAAAGATATTTATTTAAAACCTACAATATTAATTTGTTTTTTTTTAAACTGTACAGTATTTCTCTCATGTAAATTCTATGTCTTGCTAATATTGATCTTTATTTATATCTGTTTGGTTATTTGCTCTTTATAAGCTTTAACACATCTCTTGTGACCCTCTAAATGTTTTGATTTTGTACGTAGTTAAGAGAAATAAGTTGTCGAAATGACAGTTTGCAGAAACTTGATGCTCATGGCATCGATATTAAGTTATACATAAACGATATAATTAACTAATTAGTCAATCTTTTATGTGCTGACCTGAATCCTGATGTGTAATTTAATTTGCAATTTTAAATCGAGGAATTTTGTTTAAAGTTTTATACCCGTGCATAGGTTTGTTTTTTCCCTGAGTTTGTCTTTTTGTTCAGATTTTGTAGGTTTATTTTTCTCAATCAGCTTTTTTTATCTTTTGTTTATAGTCTCCCAAATGTTTTGATTTCACATGCAGCGAAGATGCATAAGATAGTCGAAATGTCAAACTGCAGGAATTTAATTTATAGCAGCTTCGGTGGTTATTTGTTAAAGAGAAATATGGTTAAGATCTAGAATTGATTGGAACTTTTCGTTGACCGGGATAAAATCAAGGCCAGGTTTTTGCATGAAGGTTTCATTGTTTTAACATCAATTCTGTTTTTATAATTATTCATTTTGTCATTAAATCATTATTTTCTCCTATTCAAAATTCAAAAATCAAAATTCGGAATTAAAATAAACCAAGAAATGAACTTACTCCCACACTTCCTTATTCAAACTTCAAAATTAAGAATTCAATATTTAAGAAATATACCTATTCCCGCATTTTTTTCAATATTTTTTTTATTAACAAAGTCATACTCCATCCAAGCACTCCGGTTCCTGGGAAACCTTATCTTTCGAATACTTATTCAGCTACTTAAGCAGATTTTGCCTAACATGGTGTACTGATATTCATCTGGCTCACAATTATCGTTTGTCTGCTGCATATTATTTTTAAATATCTTATCACTGTTCAGTCATCAGAATGTGGCGTTTATATTTACAAAGTAGTCTAATTTTCAAATTAAATCGGATCTCGTGTTTTACACGCTAATGCAAAAGAAGCTACTCTTACCAGACCGGACAAGATTACTCAGACAATTCAAAAAGCGAAAAATTATTGTCCCTTGACGTGTATTGTTTTCAAACTTCAGCTTTTAAAAAAATTTTGCAGAAAAATATGGTCTTTTTAATATATATATATTTTTTATTTATTTATTTTATTATTTTTTTGCTTCATATCTCAATATATTTTATATGCCGCGATCACAATTTATATAAGCATCTACTGTAGATATCACGACTTCTCTTGTGCCACATGGTCGTAATTTCGGTTGGACAGTTGTTGACAATTAAATTAGCCCTAAAAATGTGTTTCCACATATTTATTTTTCTAAGCGGTAAGCATTATCACCACATTTGTATGCTGCTTTTTAAATGATTTTCATTCTTTATATATATATATATATTTTCCGTTTACTTTAATCGATTTAATAGTTGCATTAGGTCAAAAACTAAGTTACATCCAAGGGAGAAACTGTTATATGTTATTGTCCTATTTTTACTTTCTTGGATTTGGGTTTAACTTGGAATAATTAGAAACAATCCCTGACACGGATTACTGCCAGTGGGAAAAAAATCTAGCTCAACGTATTCATAAGACTAGTCCCCTCCCACCTCCAATGTGTTGGTCCTTATTTTGTATTGTTTTTTTATGTTTATAAAGATGGTATTTTCCGATTAATAGATGAAGCTGTTTTGTACGTATTAAATTGAAAGCACCTGTGCATATGTTTTGATCACTGTCAGAATATAAAGACGTTATGTCAGTTGGCATGATACATCATGTTCTGGAACAACTCTCCTTACTGTAAACGGGTTTATTGCAAAAATTTCATAATACAAGAAAGAAGATTCCTAGGTTTGGCATACTGATTAATTTTGGTGCAATTAACGGGTGTATACAAAAAGGGATTAAAGTAGAATATGGTATAACAGAGACATCTACAATGGCTGAAAATTACAATCACATGCCAAAATTTGCCAGGAAATTACATAGGAAAAACACAAAAAAGACAAAGACAAACGTAAACAACGTTAGAAACTCGGGACAGCCGGAGTTGGTACCGGCACTAGCAAAAGCCAGCGGAATGGTTAAACCGGTTTATAGGTACCCAAACCTCCCTTTTATCTGTCCTGTTTCCTTATGGTATAATGAACATACGAATAAAGCCCAAAACAGGTAGACTACTAACTCCATAACCACAATCTTGAAAGGAGAGAAAATGACAATACCTAATTTTGAAAGATATGTCAAGGAAAGCACGCCGCTAAAACTGCCGGCTAGCTCAGTAGCCCAGTATTCTGGTAAAACACTGTCGCCCTACCGAAGAAGTCATTAGATCTCAAGGCTAATTTTACGAATGTAAGCAGAGTATCTTGTCATTATCGCCTATAACGTTAAGGATGTAAGTTGCATCCCAGTTTTTCTGGATTTTTTAATTATTTTGGAGCATTTTGTAACAACATTTCCGTAAAAACGAGAGTAAGAAATGTCTATAGTAATAAGCTCTATCTATTATAAAACTTCATAAAAGTATTTAACAGGTTATATAACAATTTTGTAAATGTTTGGATGTGATAGTAAGAATCATTAAAATCGTCAAGAGTAGAATAAACTCTTGTGAATCGTACTTGTTTGAATATAACCACACGATAGGATGGAGCCAGAGGAATGTCGCCGTCGAAGGGAAATTAGTAATAGTAAAATGGAAATAATTGAAAACCGAACCATTAGTCTAATACGAACAAACCAAGGACAATGGCAATATCGGAATAACCACAACAAAGAAATAACACGGTAACGGCACAGAAATGAAAAATGACCCGCACACATACAAAAAAACAACACTGACCAAATAAAAACATAGGAGAGATCAGGTGCACCGGTAGAGTAAGCATATTTTTTGTCAAATATTTTTGTTTTTATTCAACCAGAGTCAAAAATAATTAGTACATCCTGAAAAAGGCAGTATTTTGAGTAATAGTTAGCTTTATTTAATTTCATATCTTGTCTACATCATCTAAAAACTGGGGATTGTCAATAGTAAGGATATCGCCAATATACCAGCTTATCACTGTTTGATATTGTTCCGTTTTGAAGCTATTTCATTAAGTCTTGCTCGTACCGGAACAGACAAAATATGCAATGAGAGGTTCACAATTTGTACCTATGGGAATATCTATGACCTGTTAATAAAGAGTATTGCCAAAACGAACAAAAATGATGCCCGGCAAAAGATTGAGCGCATTAATCATATTATCACATGTCCAAGAACAATGATTATTGTGGGTAATATTAGAGAAGAATCCTTGTTTTTGTTGGAACAAATGAACTGCAAGCCAGAACAATTTAAAAGACCATTAAATAAGATATTTAATAAAATTATGTGGAATGGTTGCACAAAGTGTTGAAAAATAATACCTGTCATTGGATAAAACATGTAGAAAAACTACCCTAGCAGCTGAGAATGTTCCACGCCACCATATTGCTATGATCCTTGCAGACATAAATTAATGGGGAATCTTAACATCATTGAAGATAAAGAAGTTCGACAATTCTTTCCAAAAGGGCCTAAATATCGCCCATCTTCTAAAATATACTGGCAAGTTTGTTTTGATATTTTTAAAGACGCAGTTACCAATTATTGTAAACAATTGTGCAAACGAGAAAGTGCAGACAAACATGCTCTAAATTTGTTTAAAGATAAATTATTACTAAGGTCACCAACATAATATATTTTTATAAAGATAATTATATCGAGTCACCCCCTAAGCTGTCTGTAAAAATACTTAAGTCAAAATTGAAGGATCTTGGTCAAAAATTTTTGTTTGTACCAGTTGACAAGGCTTCCAACAACGTTGCTATCGTTTGAAAGAAATATCATATCGATGTCCAACAATACGAACTGGACAAGTCAACAACTTTCAGACGCACCAATTTGGACGAAAAAAACGTTAACCAAACAACATTATAAGGATAGAGAAATTCTTAAAGTTCCACCTAAAGATAACACCTTGCCTACCATGTACTGGATTCCGAATCTTCACAAAAATCACTTCAAACATCGTTTTATTTTGGCATCGAGTAAGTGTGCTACTACTAATTTATCCATCCATTTAACTTGTTCACTTACTTGTATAAAGGAGTCGGTTATCAATACTGTGGAAAAAATTATCAAAACTCTGGTGTAAATTACTTTTGGAGTGTTAAAATTCAATTGAAGTTTTGGATAAACTACAATCTATTCAAGGACAAGTCTCATCTGTTGACATTTATAATTTTCCCACACTTTATACTACTCTTCCACATAAGTTGATTAAGTCAAAATTGGGACAACTTATTAAATGGTCTTATAAATTTTCTGGTCTGCAGTTCATTTGTTCTAACAAAAAGCAAGGAATCTTCTATAATATCATATACAGTATTTATTGTTCATGGACATGTGATGACATGATTAATGCATTCAATCTTTTGCTGGACAACATTTTTGTTCGATTTGGCAACACTATTCATAAACAGGTCATAGGTATTCCCATGGGTACAAATTGTGCACTGCTAATTGCAGATCTTTTTCTGTTCTGTTACGAACGAGACTTAATGAAAAAACTTCAAAACGGAATCATACAAAACAGTGAAAATATTATTTCTATTTTCAATAATAACAGCAAGTATTTTGACGATATCTTTACTATTGACAATCCCCAGTTTTTAGAATTTGTAGACATAATTTACCCACAAAAGCTGAAATTAAATAAAGCGAACAATGATTCCAAAGACTGCCCTTTTCTAGATCTAACTATCATTATTGACGCTAGCAAATTAATAACAAAAATATATGATAAAAGGAATGGTCTTGATTTCACTATAACTAACGCCTCTTTTCTTAACGGCGTTGTTCCTCAGGCTCCATCATACGGGGTGTACATTTCTTAACTAGTACGATTCGCACGTGTTTGTTCTACTCTTGACGATTTTAATGTATGTAACCTTACTATCACAGCAAAACAACAGGGTTACATATTTCATATGATGTTGAATACCTTTAAGAAGCTTTATAACAGATATGAATATTTAATATCTAAATATGGCGTTACTCGCAAACAGCTTATTAGTATGGGCATTTTTTGAGGCAATGTTGTTAAAAAATGCCAGAAACTAATTAAAAATCCAGAAAAGCTGGGACGTAACTTACATTTTTTGCGTAATAGGGGATATTGACAAGATACTCTGCTAACATCCGTTGAATTAGCTTTGAGATCTAATGACCTGAACATTTTACATACATACTGGCCTCTCACTAATACTGCCGATGTCTACTGAAATATATGATGATTCTTAACTAAATCCTCTGGGAAGTTTTGAGTTTGATTTTTCCTCCGTAGTGCGACAGTGTTCTACCAGCAGACTAGGCTCCTTTCGCTAACCAGCAAATTAGCGGCGAGCACCCCTTGACCAATCTTTCAAAATTACGTATTGGTACCCATAAACCGGTTTAACCCTACCGCTGGCTTTTGCTAGTGCCGGTACCAAGTCCGGCTGTCCCGAGTTCCTATCGTTGTTTACGTTTGTCTTTTGTTTTGTTTGTGTTCTTCCTGTTTGGTTCCCTGGCAGATTGTGGCACGTTATTATAATTTTCAGCCATTGTAGGTGTTTTCTGTTGTCCCTTTTATTTCTTTGAATAGTCTGTAGATTATCCAAAACTCCAATGGAATTTTTCACCTTCCAAAAGTATTTTTTTATCAGAGTTTGAAATTTTTTTTCACAGTATTTAAGAACAGTTCTCTGTAAAGACCGAAAAACACGGCATATCATGGATTTTGTTTAATTATATTTTATAGGTTGATATTGACCAATAAATAACAAAAACAGCACTTGTTCATTATTCTTGAAATTCGTTGCCATGGTACCTGTTCCGGCCAATTATACCATAACTGATACAACAGATACAGGCCATTTTTAGACTTTAAAGTATCAAGGTTATTGAAGTTTTTCTTCTTTAATTATTAGTGTACTTGATTTGAAGTCTTAATGGCAAACTCAAAACGAAATTTTAAACTTATCATGCATATAAAGTTGATATAGGCTACTGAAAATATTTAGAAAAAATTCGGATGCAAAAGTTAGGCAAAAATTGTTTTTCTTTAATTTTTGAATTGTTTAGAGACTAAAAAGCCAGCACAGGAAAAAAAAACCTTTCATGAGTATAAAAACAAAAAACAATGTTAGTTCATTATATATATACATTGGTAACCAACTGTATGTAAAATTTACATAGAATTTGTCCACTGATATATATATATATATATATATATATATATATATATATCCGAGTTGCACTGACGAGATGTAAATTCATCGAAATGGGGCCGTATATGCAACAATGAAATTCAAATGAAGTGTTGCGTGGACTCGAATTGCAGTGGTCAAATTCGTCATTGGAAAGATGTTCTCGATAATATCACATCCCAAGACTTTAACTCAGTTGGTCTTTGCCTTCAGACGCATATAATTTATTTTTCAAGACCTGTATAAGCATATTTACATGCTTATCCTGAGGATTAAATAAGATTTCCAAGTTTGTCGCTGCTTTTAGACTTTATATATATATAAACTTTCAGTATGACCAATGTGAATAACACTAGTATAAATACTGTTTATATTTAAACAGTATTTATACTAGTGCTATTCACATTGGTCATACTGAAAGTTTATAAATTAACCACATTGTGTGTATCTTTTTAGATCTAGCACAATAGGGATTTTTGGTGCTTTTTGCTTTGTTTTATGTGGTATATATATATATATATATAGATATAAGTGTTTGTGTAAAATAATTATAACAACACTAAAACGTAAATTGATGTTAAATTTACAGGAAATTTTCGCCTTTCCACAGACTTCGTCAGGCTGATTAATTCTCTACGCACGTGTTTGCATGTGTAATAAAAAAAGTCTTTGTTGGTTTGATTACACTAACAAAGAAAACTGACACAAAGATATTTCCGTTCTTTGTGACATAGAAAAGCTAACGATGTAATATAAAGTAGAAAATAAATAAATAAATATATTATAAAAAGATGTTAACATAATTGTTTCCGCTGAAAATAATATTCTTTTTATTTTTTGTTACTGCTGAATTTCATTTGGTCACGTTCGTTAAGACCGTTTGGTTCTAAAGTACAAAGCTGGTGGACCCAAAAATTTTCCCGCAAATCCCTTGTTGAGTCATCCCATTGATCGTTTTCTTCAATGATCTGCACTTTGATGTCAGTAGTATTATACTTGAGCGAGTCTAGCGCCTCGCTCAAGTATAATACTACTACAAATTTTAACCCCTAAAAAACAAGCTCATTTTAAGTAAAAAAGCCTTAAATTTCACAATAGAAAAAAAAAATTGAGAGCCGGGAGTACACCGAATATAAAACTCTTTGTGTGGGTCTAACACAGTAAAAAAAAATTCCGGAAGTTTATCGAACCTAAAATTTAGTCGTCTGTAATTCTTGACTATAGAAAGAACCTATAATTTCTTCACCTTTTAAATCTTTTATTTTATAAGTAATGGGGTTTGTATTTAAAACTTTTTCAATTAAAAATATTTCTCTTCTCCATCGAGTTGTATAACCCTTTTCAAATTGACCTTTCTTTTTTTGTTATTCTTACTCTATCTCCTACTTTGAATTTAGGTTTTTTTGATTGGATTAAATCTTTTTCTGTATATAAATTTTTATACACTCTTGATTGATTTTTAGATTTACTTGCTTCAACTGGTGTCATTTTTATTGAAGAATGTACTGTATTATTATATTTTTTAACTAATTTATCCAATTCATCATAATATTTAAAAGTTTCATTGGCAGTAAAATATTTATACATATGTTGTTTCATTGTTCCTATCCATCGTTCCACTACACTAGATTTTTCTTCATTTTCAGTTGAATATAACTTTATGTTATTATCTTTTAACAATTCTTTTACTTGCCTATTATAAAATTCTGATCCTTTTTCTGACCACACAAAGGAAGGTTTTCTTTCTTTAAATAATGTTTTAAATGCTTCACTTACCGTTACTCCTGTTTTATTTTTTAATGGAATCAACCACCCATATTTACTAAATACATCTATAACTGCTAATAAATATTTATAGTGTTTATTTTGTTTTGTTTATTTTTGCATATCTACCAAATCAACCGCCCATGTTTGATCAACAGAATGAACATAAACACGTCTTTTAGGAAAAACACTTACAACCCTGCGATGTAATTCATCTGCTAATCTATTTGTTAGATTTGTAAAGACCATTTTAAATAAATAAAAATTCTTTTAAAAAATGACAGAAGGAAAAATCCGTACTAAATGTAAAAAATACAAGTTACTAAACGAATATTATAAGGCAAAGGATAAACTGATGGGAGTTAAATGTGCATGTAAAGACTGTGAAAGATTAGTAAAACAAAATTATTATAGAAATAACAAAGAAAAATATAAACAAGTTTGCCAAGCTTTTATAGAAAGAAATCCTAATTATCGACGCGAATATTACTTAGAAAATATATAATTAAATATTTACCTGTTAAAATGAGACCTAAAAAATCCAAATCATTTAAAGATCTTATTACTGAAATCGATGTTGATGATATAGAAGAAGATGACATAGATAAATATATAAAATTATTAAAAAATAAAATAGTTTTTAATCGTTTTCCTGTAAAAATAAAAGTTATAATAACAAGTGAATTTTCAACACCTATATCATTTGATATAATAGAAAGTCATTATTCTCATCCTATTCAATATGTCATAACACAAATCAATATATCTAAATTCTATAAAACTTTAATACATAAATTTAAAGCTTGGATAGATGAATTTCAAGAAAAAGGATCTGGTTTTGTTTTTAGAAATATTAAAAGTGTAAAAGTAAAACGATATAAATATGATTATCTGAAAGCTCCGTCTTATATTCCTCTTCAATCTAAATCAAGAAAAATTATCAATGTTCAAAATAAAAAATGACAACAAATGTTTCTTATGGTCTATATTAGCAAAGTTATATCCTGCTAATAAAGACAAACGAAGAGTATCTAAATATAAAGAATATGAAAATAAAATTAACATGAAAGGAATTAAATATCCTGTAGGAATAAAAGATATCCCAAAAGTAGAAAAACAGAATAATTTAAGTATAAATGTTTTTGAGTTAAAGGACCAACAAAATAAAGAATCTTTAAATCCGTTAAGTAAATCAAACTTAGAAAGTGGAAATGTAATTGATCTTTTATACATTGAAAATAATGAAAATGCTCATTATTGTTTAATTAAAGATTTAGATAGTTTTCTGTGTGATAAAAATAATCATAAATTATTTATATGTAGAAATTGTATGAAAGGATTTCAAAGAGAAGAAACACTTATAGAACATAAAGAAAGATGTTATAATCACGAATGTTGTAGAGCTATGTTGCCTAAATCAGGAAAAAATATTCTTAAATTTGACAATTATCATTTTAAAAATAAATTACCATTTGTTATCTATTCTGATTTTGAATCAGATAATATTCCAATATTTACAACTAAACCAAATCCAGATGAATCATATACAAATCAAATACTAAAACAAAAACCAAATAGTTATGGTATTTCTATTCATTCTGATTATCCAGAAATATTTAAATCACAATATTTTTCTTATGTTGGTAATGATGTAGCAGAAAAATATGTAGAAAAAGTTATACAAATATTTAAAAAAATAAATTATAATATCTACCTGAATGAGAAGAAAGAACCAATATTAAATAAGAATGAAGAAGATGAATTTCAAGAAGCAACTGAATGTTATATTTGTAAAAAAGAATTCCAAGAAAATAATAAAGTAAGAGAACATAATCATCTTTCAGGTAAATATAGAGGAGCATCTTGTCAGTCGTGTAACACAAAAGAAGGTAAAGCAACAAAATTAATACCTGTATTTTTTCATAATGGGTCAAACTACGACTTCCATTTTATTATTGAAGAACTTATGAAATATAAAGATGAATATAATAAAATAAAACCTCTTTCTAAAAACTCAGAAGAATACATTTCAATAGATTATGGATCAAGTTATAAAAAATTAAGATTCCTAGATTCATATAGATTTATGGATAAAAGTTTAGCAGATATTGCTAAATCAATGGATAAATTTCCTATTTTAGAAAAAGAATTAAAGGTAATACAAATCTTTTAAAACAAAAAGGATTTTATCAATATGAATATATTAATTTTATAGAAAAATTTAAAGATAAAAAACTTCCAGATATTAAAGAATTTTATTCAAATTTAAAACAAAAAACAATTACAGAAAAAAAGTATGAACATGCACAGAAAGTCTGGGAACATTATAACTGTAAAACTTTATTAGATTATCATAATTTATATTTTAAAACAGATGTTCTTATCTTAGCAGATGCTATTGAAAATTTTAGAAAATTCTTTTTAGAACATCATGAAATAGTCCCTTGTTATTGTTATTCTGCTCCTGGTTTAACATGGCAATGCGGTTTAAAATATACAAAAAATAAAACTAGAATCATTAACTGATTATGATATGTTATTAATGTTTGAAAAGGGTATAAGAGGAGGATTTTCTGGCGTTCTAGGACCAAGACATGTAAAAGCATTTAATAAATATACTCCTAACTATGATAGTGGAAATAGAATAATAGATAAAAATGAAATGAAAGAATGTTTAGAAATATTAAAGAATGGAGGAAACTTAAATGATTTCTTATTAGAAAAATATTTACTATATCTTGATGCAAATAATTTATATGGTTGGGCAACGTCACAAAAATTACCAACAAAAGATTTTAAATGGGAAAAGGATCCTGAGTACTATAAAAATATTCCAAAAGGAAGAGGATGTATAATTGAATGTGACTTAGAATATACAAACAAATGTAAAAAGAAAACATATAAATATCCCTTAGCACCGGAAAAAATGAAAATAGATAAAGAAGATTTATCTCCTTATCAATTAAAATTATTAAAAGATAAACCATTAGGTACAGAAGAAAAACTTTTTTTTAACATTATATGATAAAAAGAAATATATTATTTATCATTCAATTTTGAAAGAATATATTAAACTTGGTTTAAAAGTAAAAAAAGTATATATAACTATTTCTTTTAAAGAATCAAATTGGTTAGCAAAGTATATTAATTTTAATAGTGAACAAAGAACTAAATCAAAATCTACTTTTGAAAAAGATTTATGGAAACTTATGAATAATAGTTTTTATGGAAAAACATTAGAAAATATCAGAGGAAGAAGTGAGATATTGATAAGAAAGAAGTTAAAAATATATAAATAAACCAAATTTTAAAGACTCAATAATATTTAATGATAACTTTGTTGCAATCGAATATCAAGTTACTTCTGTTAAATTTAATAAACCTATTTATTTAGGACAGGCTATATTAGATTATTCAAAACAATTCATGTATTACTTTTATTACAATGTTATAAATAAATTATGGGAAAAGAATGAGTTAGTTGCGAGCGATACCGATTCTATATTCCTAAGTATTAAAACTAAAGATATTTATGAAGATATGAAAGAAATAATAGATGAATTAGATACTTCGAATTATCCTACAGATCACCCTTTATATTCAGAAAAAAATAAAAAAAAGTAATTGGTAAATTTAAAGATGAACTTAATTCGAAAATTATGAATGAAATAGTTTTTTTAAGAAGTAAACCATATTCTTTTACGTTAACAGATTTAAGTGAAAAAAAGAAATTAAAAGGAATTGGAAAAACTACGATAAAGAAGGATATTAAATTTGATGATTATAAAGATTGTCTATTTAATAATACTAATAATAAACCTAAATGAATAAAATGTATACATTAAACTCTAATAAACATGAAATGTATGTTAATGAAATAAATAAAATGATTATGACTCCATTTGATGATAAAAGATATATCTTAGATAATGGAAAAGATACACAACCTTATGGTTTTAATTTATTTTAATTTCCAAGCAATTAAACCAGTTAATGCCATACCACCAACAACAAATGCAATTTCTCTTTTTTTCTGATCATCCGATGGAGTATAAAAATCACTTAGTTTAGGCTTGGGTGATGATGGGGATAATTGTTTATTTGTAACATTATAATATTCTCTCATAGCTTGATCAACATCATCAAAAGTTTGAACAGCATGATTTTCTTTTCTTAATTGTTCATTTAGAAAATCTAATCTTTGAGTTCTTCTTTTATTCCATTTTTCTGTTTCTTCTTCTAATTTTTCTATAGCTTTATCATGTCTTATTTTCTCTTCATCTGCATTACTATCCATATGTGAAAATAGATAATTACTACCAGAAAATGCTAAAGCGTTCGTCATTGCCCCTCCTAACATCATTGCTAATGCACTTGCCATTTTTAAGAGAATAAAATAAATTAATCATTTTTTTTTGTTTATTACTTCATAATATCAGCAGGTATAATACCTTGCTTAATCAACATGTCTTTTGTTGCCATTGCAAGCAGTATATCAATGGATAACATAAAAATATCATTCATGTTAAAATCTACTTTTGGTGCTGACCTTCTAAATACTTTTTTACCTATTTCTGCATATCCAACTGTTGACAATGTTTCCACTCCAGCATAATATAACATATTTGCTATTTGTTTTCCGTCTTTTGGTGTTGCCATTTTTATATATTAAATTTTTATTTTTTTTTATTTGTTCTTATTTTTGAATTCTTATTTTTTTTTTTTAATTCTTCCGTTTCTTTTTTAAATTTATCATGTTTTATTTTTTTCTTCTTCTATTTCTTTTTTTTTCTATATATAATTCTATTTCTATTTCTTTTTTTAATTCTTCTTTTATTTTTCTATTATATGATTTACATAACACAAAAAAACTAGCTGAAAAAATTAACGTGTCTATAATTAAATTTAAATCTATTTTATCCATTTTTAAAAAAAAGAAAATTAGTTAAATTGAAAAGGGTAAATTTCTATTTCTTTTTTTAAATTTTTTAATTCTTCTATTTCTTCTTTTTTTACTTTTTTTTAATTTTTCATATAATTCACATAATTTACATAATTTAAAAAAAACATTTATAGCTGTTAAAAAGAATGCTGAAAAAATTAACTCGTTTATCCTTTCATCTATTTTTTCTATTTTACCCATTTTAAAAAAAATAAAATTAGTTAATTTTAAACGGGTCAATTTCTTTTTGTTTTTCTGGTTTTTTTTAAAGGGATTTGATCGCTTGGCTTCTCTTTACCAAACATCATTTCTCTAATCATTTTTCTGGTTTATCACTTTGGTTATAAAAAAACAACCCTAATCCAACAAATACAATTGATAAACATAATGGTATTATGTTCCAATTTTGTTTGTTTGTTGGACATTGATGATGAAAAGAATCTGTATCTTTTGTTATTTGAGACTCACCAGTTTGTTTTAATTCTATGTTTTCTTTTTTAATTTTTCTGCTTCTTTTCTTTTTAATTCATTTTTTAGCTTTCTTGCTTTTACACCTTTCTTACCAGCGGCTACTCGTTTTGGATTTTTTGTTGAAGTTTTTTAGAAGGGGACCGTTCGCTTCGCTCGCTATTTCTTCTTTTATTTCCTCTTTGTTTTTTTCTTGTTCAGAATTTTCACTCCTCATTTTTTATGTCATTATTTTGATCCTTTTTTTTGAAAATCAATATGTCTTGCTGTTGTTAACATTGCAGTAAAAGGAGCAAGATACATTCCATATCTATAGTACAGTTCACAACATACATTAGTTAAAGCGTGATTGATAAAAGGATCTTCCCCTAAATCTTGCATTAAATTTGGTGGATTAACAACATTAAAATACTTTGATACACCAATAACATATAAGTTAATAAAAGAGTTTCCTAATGTTTTGGTCATACTGGCCCCAAATCTTGCTTCATATTTACAATATAATTTATGTATTTGTTCTGGTGTCATTGTATCAATTTCTGATAATTGTAATTCTTTACCCAGATATTGCTTACTACCCCCACCAGCAACAACGGCTGATGATCTTTCACGTTTTTTTTTTTTTTTTTTCTAAAATGGAACTGCTCGCTTTATCATCATCAAAATCTATGTTTTCAATATTATCATCTCTTAAAAATTCTTTAGTGCTCATTTTATATATTTTATTTTTAAGTTTAAAAAAACTAAATACAAAATAACCAACTAATGATAATACTGCAGTGTTTGTATAATTGTTAGTATTTCTAATAACATTGTTTTTTATTGCTATTTTTTGTTATATAACTTAAGCATTTCTTAAGCATTACTTAAGCATTTCTTAAGCATTACTTAAACATTACTTAAGCAATTACTAAAAAATTACTTCAGCATTTATTAAGCATTAGTTTTTTTTCTTATTTGGAAATACTAAATCATAAGCATGATATTTATTTTTTTATTATTTTTACATGTTTTCAACCCTAGTGGTCTTACATAAAAAGGAGTATCTTTGTTTTCTATCGTTTCAGCAAGATAGGAAGGACACCAAACTTCACCATTATTTTCGACAGATAAAATTACGTTCTTACCAAAACATGTATTAACATATTTATAATCAGTGATTTTGTAAATTTTATCAATTTCTAAGTCGGTCCATTTTTGTGTATTGTGATCTTTTTGTTTTTTTAACAATCTATCAAATTCTTCTCTCTTCATTTTTATAGAAATAAAATTTAATAAACTCTTTTCTCGCTTAATCAAGTAACCACTAATCAGTAGGTTGATCTGTCTTTAATATTAATTTACAATGTTTATTTTTTTTCAGTTCTTCCTTTATTATTTTTCTTTCTTCTAAAGTAGGAATAACATCATTTTCTCTTAAACATTTATCAAAACTGTCTCTATCTTTTTTGTAGAACATACATAACCATTTTGTTTGTTCTCTTAAATCTTTTAGCACAGAATTATATCTCTGTGAAATTACCCAGACTGATTGTTTAGCATGCCTCCCTGAAAATGCAAGTTCAGAAAGCATATCTCTTTTCTTTGTTAATTGTTTTGTTGCGCTGCAATCATCAATAATATATAATGTTGGTTTTCCTGCAAATTTCTTAAAACATATTCGTAATAATTCCTGTAATTTTTCTTCTCCGTTATTCAGAATAGAATTAAGAATTATCAATTTTTTTTGTTTTTGGTTTTCTAACATCACCAATCCATTCACGATTTTTGTATGCCTCGTTCCATTGAATAGTTGGACAAAGTATAACAATATATGTAAATACTCCACGATATTTTGTTTCTAACAAATCAAGAACAAATTCTGTTTTTCCACAACCGGTCTGACCACAAATAATAGCGCAATGAGGGTATTTTGGTAATTCCATTTTTAAAGGGAAAACCCACACTTAATAAATAAAATAAAATAAAAATAAAAAAAATTAAGAGTCTGGTACTAAATATATTACTTCTTTAAATCTTCCATCTTCAAAATTAATTTGTGCATCTTGTATAACAAAAATAAACATTTATCGGTTTATTAGCTCCTTCTTTTTTCGTTATTTGAATGGTAATACCTTCAGAGGCATTTTCGATTCTCCTACCTGAACCGTGTAGTGAGTTATCATCCGTTGAACGTAAATCTAACCATAAACCATAATTAGTTGTTAAGTATTTTTCTATTGTTGTATCAGATAAACATTCATCTTTTACAACTGTGTCTGTTATTTTATTTCTTTTTGAATTCAGAGCAAAGAATTTATTTATCTCATTCCATTGTTGATATTCTTCCATTCCTTGACTATATGATTGATTCTTAACACCTTCTATTGTTATTTCTACTTTTGTTATTTCAGGATTATAATAAGTTTCAGTACTTGTTCTTTCAGGATCTTTGAATAACATTAGAACACCTTTCATACTTTTAGCTGGGGTATTTAGATTAATGTTCCAGAGTGTATCTTTTTTGTTTTTGGGTATTTTTCTATGTCTTAATATTCTGTCATATAAGATAACCATTTTACCGTCAATTTGGTGTTTTATTTGTCTTGCTAATTCAGGGTTAGAAACCATATCAAATTCTAAACAAATATTTTTAATTTTATATTTTGCATCTTGATCTGTTGAACGGATTACTTTGTTGTAGTTGTTGAATATAAGTTCCTATTCAAGTCTGTCACCGATACCAGCTTGGTAAAAAGGCATATGTGTTTCTAAAAGTTCAAAGTCAAGTGGAATACACAATCTGTTTTTGAATGTTTTCGCCATGGCTTGGTCTCCTACATTTTCTGTTTTATCTCCTGCCCCAATTCTATGTTTTAACATATTTTCAGTACCAATTCCCTGATATACCAGATTTGTACGTTTTGTTGTAGTTTTCCACAAATCTACATAACAATGATAAATATCACTATCATCAATTGACATAACATCATTACCACGTATTCTAATTGTTGTTTTTTTAACTATTGCTCTTCCAATGTTCTGATATATTGTAGAATTTGCATCTTTAGATTCAATTTCTAATTTAAAAGTTAATATGGTTATACCAGGAACAATAACATCATTACTTTGCAGTCTGGTGTGCAAGTACGGGATGTGGTGTTTCTTATGATGACCACATACAAAACACTTCAAATATAACTCAAACGGTTTATATGTTTCATTTAAATTATTGTATTGCCAGAATCTTAAAAGAACTTCAATCACCTTTACCAACTGATTCTTCTTTCTGTTATTACAAAAACCCTTATGACAAAGCTGCATATCAAAAAATATGTAATGAATTTAATATTTCACCTCATAGAGATTGGAGACAAAAATTAGAAAAAGCTGGTCATGGTTTAGGAAGTTTTATCAAATACTATAAACCAAGTGCTGAATATAGAATGAATCATTCTCAGAATGGACCATTATTAAATATAAACGATTCTATTAAGCATACAATAGATATAAATATGGCTTGGACAACATTTATTTTAGATAAATCAGAAGGTTTTACAAAAGTAGGCATCGAACGTATTAATGAAAGTATAAGAACGTTTGTATGGGCTTTATTAGGAGCACAATCTCAAACACGTGAAGATATATTAAAAATAGGTACAGAATTTGACGCTCAAAAACAATTCTTAGCAAACGTTCAAGATGCTATTAATAATTCCATAGATTTACCCTCTCAGATTTCAAATTATCAATGTTTTCTAAAGTACGCTCGGAGTAAAGTTAATTATGTCTATGGTATTGGGTTATATATGTCTCCAAGTGATATGAGATTACAAATTGGAACAATTGCAGGTTATAATAACAAAATTGTAATAGCAACACAAGATCAAAAACTAGGCTTTAACGATGATATTAATAATAAACATTTTTCTCATTCTTTAAATAAATTAGATGGAACAAAAACAAAAAAATTTTTACCAGAACTTGTTCATGATTTTCCAAACCCTTCTAATAAATTTGTTCCAGATAAACCGAATATAGAACATGAAGAAAATAAACAAGCAATATTATTTGGAAGTGTTGTATTAGGTATTGTAGGAATAATCATTTATAAGATTTATTAATTTTATTTTATTTTTTTAAATATTCTCTGGTAGCAGCATACAATAAACCTACAACCAAAACAAGCAAAGCCTATAAATTATTTGCAAACCAACTTACTACGTCTTTTGTTTCATTTAACAACCAAGACACAATGGCGCCGATAATTCCTGGCAATGCAGCTGCTAATTTTCCTGCAAGCTTAGCTAATAGTTTTCCAAGATTTGATAATTGTTTTTTTTATCCAATCTTGTACACCACCACTTTTTGGAGGAATTGGTTGAGGAGAAAGTGTAGTTCCACCAGTAAATGTTTCTATTATAACACCAATAATCATTCCAAAAGCAGTTAAAATACTAGCTATTGTTATTCCTTGTTCTTTAAATAATGTTTTAATTCTTTCCCCTAATGTTTTATTTTCATTTAATATTTTACGTATTGTCTGTTTAATTCTATCTAACTGGTTACGTAGTACATATCTATCATCATTAATTGCCTCCAGTCTTCCACTTCTCTCAATTTCCAAATTTGTTAATTCATTACGTATAATATTTATTTGATCTTCATTTTTTTCTAGTACAGCTAATCTTAATTCTTTCTTTTTTTCTTTTATTTTTTTATTTACTTTATCCAATTTTGCTATATTATCTGCAAGCGCTTCTTTCATATTAGTAAATTTTTCTGGTAAAACAACAATCTCTCTCCATGGCAAATTAAATCGTCTTTCTGCTTCTCTCTTACATGTTTCATCATCAATAATCGATGTTACCGATGTTTCTGCATTACTTGCTGTTTCCAAAAGTTCTTCTGCTTCTTGTT
This sequence comes from Modiolus philippinarum, assembly GCA_002080025.1. Taxonomy (NCBI): domain Eukaryota; kingdom Metazoa; phylum Mollusca; class Bivalvia; order Mytilida; family Modiolidae; genus Modiolus; species Modiolus philippinarum. The sequence continues at coordinate 37,448 of MJUU01048053.1, read as the reverse complement.
GGGAAGTTATATTTCGTGAAGAAATATTTTCTTGGTTTAGACTTTCTAATCTATTTTCAACATCAGTAATATGTTGATTAGTTATATCATAATGGTCGACACCTAAAACATTTCTAATGAAATTAACGCCGTAATAATTTTTAAGAGTGCTAAATTGATAAAATTTTATTATTCCTGATTTTTAATGTGTTAATAGAATTTCTTTACCATATCCATCTCTTACATATAAATTAATTCTTCCCTTATCATCTCCCCCTAAAAAGAAATTTTTACGATCTTTATTTAAATATAATTCGTCATTTACTTTGTAAATTTTTTTTTACCATTTGCTTGATTATTTTACTTTTGTGAGTTATTTGATCTTCTGGTGATAAATTTTCTAATTCTTCAAAATATTCATTTATATACTTGTGAAACTCCATATCATTTTGAAAAGAAGTTTCTACTTCATAATCCTCATCATGATTATAATCTTTTAAAATATCCATTTCAATTTCTCCTCCTTCAGCCATTTTTTTAATTAAAAATTTTTATTCATATTTTGGTGGAGGGTCATTTACTATAGTAATTTTATTGAAGAAAATTAAATATTTTCCTTTTTTTTATTTCATTTCTTACTCTTGCTTCTGTTTCTTCAATCAATTTCTTTCTTTCACTGTCATTCATTCTTGTTTGTGTTTGTTTTGTACGTATATTTTCTTTCATTTCATTATATTTTTCTAATTCATTTAAAATTGATTTAAATTCATTTTCATTTATTTGTCCATCAGTTAAAGATTTTGAAATTAAATCTTTTATACTATTTAACTTGCTTTCTGCCATGGTTTTAATTTCGTAATGTTTCTTTGATTCTGTTGTAAGTTTACGTCTAACAAGTTTAACTAAACCACCTAAACTGCCACACAACAGCTGTAATTTGCATTGGTAACAATATAGGAAAAGCTATTCCTACACCTGCTAAAATAACAGAGGCTGAAATAAGACTTGTATCAATACCGTCAGTAGCATTTATTCCACGCTTATATTTCTTGTATAATGATTTACGAATATCTCTCTCATTTGTCAATGTTTTCTCTATTTCTGTTATTTTTTGTAGTCTATAATTCTGTCCATCTTCTGTAGGTAATTCTGGATATAATGGTAAATCTGGGGTTGTTGGTTGCTTCATTTTAAGGGTATTTTTGTTAATTACAGTTCAAACAAATTTTTCGTTTGACATTAAAAATACTTTATTACAAAAAAGACAAGACATAAAAACAATAATACTCTCCAAAATTAATAATCAAACACCGATATTGTTAGGAAACTACCCCGGTTATGCATAACCCTTTCAAAATATAGCATTGAGAAATAGTCACTCCTTATACGGAATATATATATATATATATACAAAGTTATCCCAGCCACTGATCATGTGTGATCACTCCTTATATGTTAAAAACAGAAAAGTTAATTGATTTTTCGCGCTCTAGCTGGAGCGCGGGGTTGGTAGAATGTCAGTTTTATCACTGTTGATGGTAAAAAATGTCTGTTAATTGATAATTGATCTTTCGCGTTCTGGATTCAGGTAAAACATGTCTGTTAATTGACTATTGATCTTTCGCGTTCTAGCTGGAGCGCCGTTACCAAGTCCGATACATAATGTTTGTATATAGTGGATATGCAATAGATATATTCCAGTTAATTGAGGCATTTCTTCTTTATAATATTCAGTAATAATAACAGACTGTTCCGTTGACCACATCCATGAAATACACTAATTCTACATTTCTTAAATAATCCAACAATTTAGATGAATTTTCTATTTCTTTTTCAAGCTGCTAAATGACGACAACATCATCTAAGTTAACGTGTAAACATTCTCTTGACAACCAGGTAAATATTTGCAATGATCGATTTAGTTTATTTAAAACTCATGTCCTATTTAATAGCATATTGTAATCAATATGTCTTTAGAGATACACACACCAGGAACAAAAATTAATGTTATGAACTCGCGGATATTTTTTCATTTGTGTTTTAGAAATTCTTTTCTTCGGTGAACTCCCAGGGGTTTATTTTTTCTACTCTGTTAACCACGCACAAAGAGTTTTATATTCGGTGTACTCCCGGCTCTCAATTTTTTTTTTCTATTGTGAAATTTAAGGCTTTTTTACTTAAAATGAGGTTGTTTTTTAGGGGTTAAAATTTGTAGTAGTATTATACTTGAGCGAGGCGCTAGACTCGCTCAAGTATAATACTACTGATGTCTTCAAAAGTATGTCCTGTCGTTTGTAGATGGCGCGTGACAGGACAGTTCCGTTTTATGTTATGAAATGAACGGTGGTTGTTTAACCTGATGTTGAAACAGGTGGTAGTTTGTCCAACATATTTTAAACTGCATGAACCACAAGTCAATAAATAGATGCAGTTTTTGGTTTTGCAAGATACAGGTGAGAAAATTTTGTAATTTTGGGTGACACTACTTTTAAATGAATCGCCAATGACTGCAGATTTACAGCACTTACAGTTGTTACGTTTGCAAGGATTGTAACCACCTGGTGTTTGGGGTTTATTTTTTTATTTTTGATTTTACTAGGATGTCTCGTATGCTTTTTGGTTTTCTATAAGCCATAACTGGGAATTCTGGAAAAGTTTTTTTCAACTTTGGATCTTTCTCGATCAAACTCCAATTCTTACGAATTATAGATGGTAGTACTTGAAGACTGGGATGGTAAGTTACAACAAGGGGTGTTCTTTTATTTTGACTACTCTTATCTTTGTATACAAGCAAAGAGTTACGGTCAATATTGCTCACTTTTTCAAAAGCACTGTCGATATTTTTGTCATTATAACCCCTATTGAGTAGGTGCTTTTTTAGTTCTTGTAAACGGTGGTTTTTCAGGTGTTCTTCCGAACATAATCGTTTGACTCGTATAGCCTGGCTTAAAGGGATACTGCGAGAACAATGTTTGAGGTGACAGCTTTTTGGAGATAAAAATTGATGCTTGTCGGTTTTCTTCGTATGAATATCGGTTTTGATGTTGCCGTTGACAATGGTTGTAGTTGTGTCGAGAAAGCTGATCTTCTTTGTTGAGGACTCAAATGTAAATTTGATGGAGTGATGAAAATTGTTACAATGTTGAAAAAAAATGGTCCAGTTGTTCCTTTGTTCCATTCCATTTGATGTCAATATCGTCAATGAAACGCAACCAAGACATTGGTTTGAATGGAGCTGTAGACAAGATATCTTGTTCAAGGTTTCCCATGACAATGTTTGCATATGATGGTGCCATTTTGGTTCCCATACTTGTTCCGTTAAGTTGCAAATATTGTTTCTCGTTGAATACAAAATTGTTGTTCTCCAGAACAAGGGTGAGTAATTTGACAAAGCACTCAGTTGGAGGATTTTTATCTTGTCTAGAGTTCCATGCTTTTTCACAGGCTTGTATACCTTCATCCTTTAGAATATTAGTATATAAAGACGATATATCCATAGTAGCCAAAATGGTGTTTTCTGGAAAGGGGGTCAAGTTGTTTATTTTCCCGAGATACTCTGTAGTGTCCTGTAGATGTGAAGGGAGTTTGTGTACAAGCGGTCGTAGGTGAAAATTTTTTCAGTGGGATGACCGTTAGCTGATACAATTGATCACCAGGAATACCTTCCTTGTGAAGTTTGGGGAGTAGATAAAATCTACCGGGTGTACATTTCTCTGGAATCAAATATTGATAGGTGTTATCATCAATATGTCCATTTTCATTCATATCTGCCAAGGTAGTTCTTATTTCTTCGGCAATAGATTCTGTTGGGTCGGAATCTAGTTCTTTATAGAACCGAGTATTAGACAACTGTCTTCTAGCCTCCTCTATGTACTCGTCTTTGTTCATGACAACTACAGCACTGCCTTTGTCAGCAGGTTTTATAATAATGTCATCTCTTTGTTCTAGATCTTTTAATGCCTTCTTTTCTTGTTTTTTGTTGTTAGAGATGCACGATGAAATTTCATGTTTAACATTTTTTATAAAAGTTTCTAAATTCTCATTTTTGCTTTTCGGTGGCTTCCATTTACTTTTCCTTTTAAACTTAGGTATGGGTGTATCGTAATTATCGTCCTCGTCTGATTCACTTAGACCAGCTTCAAAAAGATGCTTCCTCTCTTCTTCCTTAAAGGACTATATTCATGAGCAAGAGGGGAAGAATCTTGAAGAAGACTTGTGGTTCATGCAGTTTACAATATGTTGGACAAACTACCACCTGTTTCAACATCAGGTTAAACAACAACCGTTCATTTCATAACAAAAAACGAAACTGTCCTGTCACGCGCCATCTCCAAACGACAGGACATACTTTTGAAGACATCAAAGTGCAGATTATGGAAGAAAACGATCAATGGGATGACTCAACAAGGGATTTGCGGGAAAATTTTTGAGTCCACCAGCTTTGTACTTTAGAACCAACCGGTCTTAACGAACGTGACCAAATAAAATTCAGCAGTAACACAAAATAAAAAGAATATTTTTTAAGCGGAAACAATTATGTTAACATCTTTTTATTCTATATTTATTTATTTATTTTCTACTTTATATTACATCGTTAGCTTTTCTGTCACAAAGAACGGAAATATCTTTGTTCCAATTTTCATTGTTAGCGTAATCAAACCAACAAAGACTTTTTTATCGCACATGCAAACACGTGCGTAGAGAACTAATCAGCCTGACGAAGCCTGTGGAAACGCGAAAATTTGCTGTAAATTTAACATCAATTAACGTTTTAGTGTTTTTATAATTATTTTACACAGACACTAATATTATTCCTATTTTAATTTAATTGTATCAGCCTTCAGTTGGCAGATCCGACACTCAAATTAAACAAGGTTGTTGATGTCGCTATTTTTAGACATATATATATATATATATATA